>JBAKGM010027579.1:0-22011 GCA_037177215.1 Asparagus racemosus
CCAAATCTAGACACATGTCAAGATCAAAATGATCAACTCGATCAGAATGGGCGGCTAAGATTGACCTCGAAATTCAAACCGATCCTGTACAGAACGAAGCGTTGTCCTTTGGTCAAGGCACCACTCAGCTCGAAAATCAAAGCGATGACAACGCACCATATCTGCTGACATCAAAAGGTCACCTCAATGGCGACCCATCGTTTTCTCCAAAATGCACCGCGAGAGTCGCTAATGGACAACCATTTAAACTTTCACCCGTACTCGGCCAGCTGAGTTTAAGTGAAAGGGGGCCACTGTTATAGCCTACAAGTGAGCTAAGTGTTAATTCTCCTTCGGAGGCCGACACGTGTCCCACTCCATGACTCGTCAAGCATGTTCAAGAGATGGATGACTCGAGCTACTTCTGCGGCCGACCGCATAGGCTGACAACTTGCATAGCCAACTAGAAAGGCGGTACTTGCCGGCCTTCCACCAGAGCCAAGTCGAGAGGTGGTGGTTTCCTTGAACCCCTCAGTAATAGCCAACTGCCCTCGCATTAACTGCTCTGACAAAGTCATCATTGTTCTAATAGTCCTTATGACTCATCAGACCCAATCAGCTCCAAGCATCTACTGTCATCTCAACATTAAATGACCAGATGACTCACCTTTTTCAACGACCAACACATGTAAGACATACACCGACTCATCTGCCTGTCAAGGCTCGGCTAAAGTTACCTGCCTGCCCCTCTGCTCCACTATAAAAGGAAGAGGTTCTACTCAAGGTAAGCTCTCTCTGGCCTCTCTCCACTCACACAACTCTAAGTATATTTATACTACTCACCATTTAAATTCCCACTCATGTACAACCATTGACTTGATCGTCAGAGGAACAACTGGAGAGCCCAATTACGGCCTCTCACGAGCTATTTATGTATAAGGAAGACCAGCGAGCTCTAGAATCAATCATCTGAAGGAGTTTGAGGACCGTAACACCCCCCCTAATCCACCAATAAACCCCCCTGTTTGATTGCTGACATCAACAATACTATTCAGAGGTGTAGCATTAACTTGATAGTAAACATGACAGTAGGGGAAGTTGAAAGAGGTATAATGTTAACCGGTCAATGAAATAAACTGACCGAGGTGCGATGTTAACGTATTAAATGTTTAGAATATGTATTGTTCAGAGGTGTAGTGTTAACATAAAAGTACTTAAAATTTTGATAGAGGTGTAATGTTAACCTATCAAAGGGAGCGACTGATAGAGGTGTAGTGTTAACCAGACAGTTCAATGAAACTTGTGTCTTACTTAGTGCTTTTAAAGACTAGTTATGATTCTAACTACTCTAGTATCTTGAGTTCATCACCAAAGATCTCCTCAATACTTGGGTCTGACTCACATTCTTCTTCTAACTCTTCGTTTGATGTTGCCTGAATGAAGTTCACTTCTAGCGTTTATCTGATAGATCACTCAACTTATTCCCTAAATTAAGATATTGAAATTTACAGTCATACTTTCAAAGGATAATTTCATTTGTTTGGTTTTACAGTTGATCAGAGCATTGAAAGTGGCTAAGAATAATCTTCCTGGAATGACCGGAATTTGTCCCTTTGGATTGGAAACGGGATGTGTTTTCAATACTATGAAGTCAACAGAAAAGATAAACTCTCCTATCTTAATCAGGACATCCTCTATCTCTTCCATGGGAATTTTGATGGATCTAGTAACTAACTATAAGGTGCATTTGGTTATTTTAAGTCTTCCTACACCACGTTGCTAGTAGATCGAATAAGGTAGCAATTTGATACTTGCCGCTTAGTCTAAAAAAGTCTTATCAATGAACGCATTCCCTATAACACACGAGATAGTAGAACAATCAGGACCCTTATGTTTCAAAGGCATGGGATTTTAGAGAATGTCATTGATATTGGTAGCAAGAAAGACTTTCTTTAGAATATTTATTGTTCTCTTTATAGTGCATAGATCCTCTTAAAATTTTTGATAAGATGAGATCTGTTGGATGACATCTAAGAGAGAGATATTGACCTTGACTACTTGAAGGTTTTCAAGATCTTTTCTACCTTAGGAGAGTTTTTCTTAGGCCTGAGTCTATCTGGGAAGAGAGCAATGGGTTTAAACCTATCAAGATCGAGCTGAGGTTTAGTTCTAGGTTCTTGATCATCAACAAAGGATGGCTGATAAATAAAGTTATTAGAAGGAGAAGGGATTTGTTCAGGTTCAATGTTTTGAATAGGAGAAGAAGAAGACGGAGTTTTATCTGGAGGTATTCTAACTTGATCATCTATCTACTTCCCTGACTGCAGTGTAATGGATTGCATTCACCTGAGCTGCGTAGGTTGAACTTAATCCAGTATTCTTAGGATTGGCAACATGTTGACTCAAAAATTTCCCTTTCTCTCTTTCCCTCACGATATTAGCTAGTTGACCAAGTTGAGTATCTAACCTAGCTATGGCTTAAGTGTTTGAATTGAGCATTTGACCGGTTGTCTGCATGAAGGAATTTAGAGTATTGGATGACTGAGTCAACATGTTAGAGGTTTGTGTAGAAGCTTTAATCATGGCTGCTAAATCCTTTTCTACGATACTAAAATATTTCTCATGATCAAAACTCAGAGGAATAGGATTTATTGTTTGTTGAGGAGGCTGGTTTGGATAAGGCAAATTAGATTGTTGAAAGTTATTCGATGTGTTGAATAGAATTGTATTTCCTCTAAGAAATTATTAGGTTGAAGTTGGATTGAAGTGGAAGTGAAGCTTGAATTTTTAGAGAAATTTACCTAATTCCATGCACATTTTCGATGATTTCTCTAAGCTGGACTATAGGTTGGAGAAAACAGATCATTCTCAGGATACTGGATTGCAGCTTTCACTTGACCTAATAGTTGATTATTTTCTAAGAGATGGCATTTCTCTAAAACATGGGTTGGAGACAGACAATTATGACATCCTAGGGAAGAAACTTGGTTGATTTGACCCGGAGCTCATTGTCTAGTTCTAAGGCTTCTAATTGACACATGATTGTAGACATCATTATTGCAGAGGCTATGTTTGACCCTAGGGAAAGACCACTATATTTGGTTGGGAGAATTGATTAAACTCTTTCATCACAATGCTCCACTGTATGATTTTTCAGACAAGCTCTCTAAAGATTCTTAAGCATCATCAGCATTTTTTTCATAAAATCCCCTTAACACATAGATTCTAAGGATGTCTTTAAAAAATAATCCAATCATTCACAGATGATATGGCATAATCACCATTTTTCTAAACTATGGTGAGTACATTGGATAAGAAGATCCTTAAATCAAAATACTTCTAGAATGGCACTCCTGAGACTATTTTGAAATTCTGGATGCTATTTCTAAGCTTCACTATTTTATGAATTGGGAAAATTTTCTTTAGAAAAACGATAACAAATTTATCTCGGGTTAAGATAGAATTTATGGGTAAGCTATATACCCATTTGTTAACTTTCTCCTTAAGAGCGAATGAGATAAATATAACCTTAATTGCGTCCTCAGACAACTCTCTAATCTTAATCACAGGAAAAACTTTCTCAAACTCGGATATAAAATGTACACGTCTTCAAATTCATTTCCTAAGAATTTCATAAGCATGGTTATGAGGTGAGGTCTAAGCTTAAAATTAGCTCCATTAATATTAGAAAGCCTAATACAAGACCGAATTGTGTTCCTAATTGGATAACACATATTTTGAAGAACTGGTGCAATTGGATTTACTATTTCTTTAGTCTTAAAAATTGATTCAACACGGATTAAATGATTAGTATTATCTCTAATCTAAACTTACATACACTAAAGCAAAAAAATTTATTTTTTTATTTTTTATGTCTAAAAAGAAAATTAGGGGAAAATCTAGGAAAAAGAAAAGTTGATTAATTTTTCTTTTTTAAGGAAAGCTAAAAGATCTAAGAGATTAGAGAGAAAAAAGAGAAGATAAAAGAAAAACCTAACTAAATAAATCAAAAACAACCACTTTGAAATAATCATCCTTAACTCTAGAGTTAAGCCTAAACTCAACTAGACCAACTCCAAATTAACACTCATTCAGTGAAAAGATTGAAGTTTACTTGGTAAGTTAGCTAGGTAAGGATAATACTAGAGGGAGGCCAAAGACGAATTAAATACCTCGTTCCTTGTGGAGTGCTTTACGCAACCCCTAAACCTTACCTTAGATACTAACGGATTTAAGTAAACTTAAACTGGTTCACTTAAGAATTTCTTGAACCTTAATAAGCTCGAGTCCTTAGGGGGCAACATCTAATGAGTTTTTAAAATGGTAGGCTTTATGTAGTGAGGAATTTGTGACCTGTGGGCCAAAAAAAGAGTGACAAAATCTCTCATCTCATCTTGATTGCGAGTTTTTTACTCTTAAGAGTATTTTTAAGTGAGTGCTCAAATCAAAATACTCAAATTACTTTGGTGAATTCCTACTAACTATATGTAATGCACCCCTAAGAATTTAAAACAACTACAAAGTAATGCAAAAAGAAAATATTTTTATTTTTTTAATTAGAGTCGACAATCAAACAAATATGAAAAAGAGAGCTCGTATTTGGATTTATTATCTTGTTGGTAGTTGTTTAAGTAGAAGGTGAATTTTATTAGGCTCAAAAATTCTGTTTTTTATTTCTTAATTGTCGCTAATGTGAAAAGTCTAAACTAGAAGATGGAATTAAAAATACTAGAGATAAGGCTTACCTTTATAAGCAAATCTCTTTCTTCAGTCTTCAACCTTCTAGTTTAGTCCTTCACAATAAAACACACAAACTAAAAAACAAAAATTAAAAATCCTTATTACAACCACCTTCCCAAGCAACGACACCAAAGCTTGATTAAGGCAAAATAAACATGACCAAAAATTGCAAGAGAGTAAATAGAAAGATGCCAACCACAAGGAAGCTGTGTGTTTAGAAATTCCTAAAATTGGTCCTAAAAGTGTGTGGATAAAAAGGAGTGAAATAAAATGTGATGAGATGTAGAGAGAGTTGATTTGTCATAAAAATCAAAAGTAAAAATAAGAGGGGAGAAGAAGAAAAGAAAGGCACAAATAAAAGAATAACGAAAAGGAAAAATAAAAGGAATAAAAACTAATAGAATGGAAGGAATGAGGAACTAGTGAAAAATCAGCAAGAGAAAATGAAGAAAATAGAAATGAAGCGATAAGAAAAATCAAAATCAAGAGGGATTGAGGAAAAAGACAAGCAGAAAAACTTAGGGATCTAGAATTGAATCAATTAGTTAATTTCAAATATCAGTTATGAACTACTCATTTTTTATCATACTTTACATTTCCTAAAAATAGATTATCAAACTACTTAAAGAAAGTACAATCTATCAAATTGTCATCTAAGCAAAATTTTCATTCATGAAAATAATAAGTAACTAGATAGTAATTCTAGAATTCATAAATAAACACTATCAAATTACTTAAGATAAGCATATATTATCAAAATTTTCTTCTACCAATTAGTTTTCTAGTTGATTATCCTAAGCATGATCATTTTAAGCACAAAGAGAGCAATCCACCACTATAAAAGAAATCAAACAACTTTCGTATAATCCTAGATCTCCTAAAGAATTTAGTTACACATATTAAGAGCAAAAAGAAATAAAACATAAAAGGAAAACAAAAAAATAGAAATTACACTCCAAAGCAGGGAAAAGAACACGGAAATAAAAGGAAATAAAAAGATCAAGAAAATGTAGATTTACTCTACAAAACATGAAATAAATCTACACTACAAGCATGAAATAAATCTAATCTACTAAACATATTAACAAGAAAATCAAATCCTAAATCATGTAATTCTAAAACAAGGTCAAATATAAAGAGAAAATAAAAACTTACATTCCAAAAGGGTTGCCCCTTGTGAAGCAAATCTTCGCCTTTACTTCATCATCATCAAAAGAGAAGAACGTAAATAAAAGAAGAGGAAATAAAATTTTTATTTATGCAAACCTAAAAAGTTTACAAGACCTAATTAAAGGTCCTCCTCTCCAAGAAGGAGTTTACAAAAATTTTTACTCGCAAACCTCTCACCCTCTACCCCTATTTATAGCCTATAGTTAACGAGAGCTAATGGATTTAGCTTGAGCTCTAAGAAATAAATCCCATCCATACACTGTGTCTGTTACAAACCAATCAGTTCACCAACCAATTGGCAAATCTATTATCCAGATTGTTTTTTATTCCTTGGGCATTTGTGCGTCTCCTCTTGGCTTGATCTTAAGCTTCAATAAGTAGTAGAAAAATGAGAGAATTTATTTCTTTTGGGCTCTTATTCATTAATTCTTCATTTCCTACAAATTAAGATAAAAACGTGTTATTAATGATATATTTATTCAAATAAAATAGATAATGATGGTATAAAAGTGTAATAAAATATGATGATCACATATGGTGTGGTGTTAACCTACCAAATTGAACAAAATACCATTCTCACAATCGTGGATCGGAGATAAGGCTTGAGCCCATATCTTAACTCGGGACAGGATTGAAAAGAGCTATTTGAGATGGCTTAGAAGCATGAACTTCATTGTCTCCTAATTTGAAAGGGATGAGCCTGAATGGATGAGTTGTATCGATGCCAAGTTTGCTATATTTGATGAGTTTAATTGGTATCAAGGATTTGCTGGGGATATGTCTTGATTTAGTGCTTTTATCATTCGCGAAGGATAAGTTGGGACAAGTCTCTGACGTTAAAAATCCTCTGGAGAAAAGTCCAGACTCAATATCTTTTGAAAGAAATGATCTTCAAGGTGTGAGTCGCACTTCTGCCAAGTGTGCCATATTTGATAGGCTTGTAGGAGATGGAGAATTTCATGAGGATGGTGGTCAATCTTCATGCTAAAATCCACTAGGGATGTGTCCAATTTGGACACCTCCTTATAGCATTTCATTAGATGCCTTCTTCAGCTTCTTTTTCAAATCCAGAAGCTTCTTCTTCAATCCATGCTAGAACCTTCTGTGAGTGCGAGTAGTGAAAGGCTTAACAAGTCATATCAAGGTGCTAGTTGATGCCTTTGAAGGCGGATTCCTTGAACATTCTCTTCTTCAGCTAGCTGGTCACCATATTGGTGATCAGGAGGAGCGAAAGGCACTACCCCCACACCTTCATTAAGCTGGAGAGAAGTTTGCAATTGCTTGACCTTTAACCTCTACATGAATGTCATATCATACTGAAATAACAAGAATTCAGAGATTTTGACTTCTTCGGGAATACCTGCAGATGGTTAACTTTTGATATCATGTAGGACGTAAGGATTGTCGTCACAGGTGTAATGTTGAACTTGGTAACCAACTACTTCGATAGAGGTTGTACTATCGGATAAACCTAAGAAATAAGGCGTTGTCATTAAGGGCTCATACCCTACAAGACGAAGCTAAAAAACTAGACTGGCGTTGCAGAGGAAGCGTTGCCATAGTCATAGGAAGCTATGTTCATGAGATTCAGAGAGTGTTGAACTGCTATAGCAGTAAAGCCACTAGTAGGTAGAGCGATGCTCTATACCAAAGGCATAGGCTTGACAAGGCTCCCACAACAGTGAGGGTATCCTTTCCCTTTGATCAGGAGGATTGCCCCGTCTTGTTCTCATCATTGGAGGATTGTCCCATCTCGAGCAACTTGACCACAGATCATATTGATTGTATCTCTTAGTGGATTTCTAGGCAATTTTCACGTGCTTAATTAGATCTTTCCATGAATTAACCCTGAGAGCGCCCATGTGGGCTTCTACTCAGCTGAGAAAACTGTGCCAGCATGTCTGGAGTAATATCGGCAACAACATGTCTCAACATCATAAGCATAGGTTACGAAACCGTTCAATGTAATCTCTAACTAAATCATTTCCCCTTTATTTTTCTAAAAGGAGCCTAGCCATTGTTATGTCTGATTGGTCCTTGTGGATTCTAAGTCAGCCCAGAATTTAATTGATCCTTCAGCCAGATTTTGGAACCAATCAAAGTCTTCCCTTGAAGGGCGTAGATAAAAGGACATGCATTCATGGCATCGTTCACCATGACATTCCCAGTCTATTGATGTAAATAGTATGTGTTGGAGAGGCAAACATTTACCACTGAAGTGTGTAACATCGGTGGCTTAAACTTCATCAGATAGGGAATGGAGTTCCACTAATTGAGATACGACCTCAACCTTCTTTAGCACCATCCACTATGTGAGAGCATTGAGTTGGTTTTCGAGATCTTGAAGGACCTTCATCTCATTGCTCACCTTTGGGGAAGCTGAGGTCTCAGAGTCTAATTGAGCAAAGTGAATATCGTCATGATTTGATGACTCTTTTTTGAAGGAAATGTCAATAGGCCATTTTCCCTTTGAATTATCTCCAGGATGTTGCAAAGCACGCTGTAACTATTGCATCATGGCTTCCAATCATTCGAAGCACTTGTCTAATGTTTTTTCTGAGCTTCCATTTGACGTATAAGATTATCATGGGAATTTCTATCCGTCATATCTGCAACCCACTTTCACTTTTGACTTGAGCTAGGAGTTACATTTGATGCTATGACAGAGTTTTTGTCACGAATAGTAGGTAGATCTATTTTAGAAGATACCCATAGAGCATGTGTCAAAGGGGATTGTTGCCCCTTACCTTGACCTAGTGTGATGACAAACACCATTGTTCTTCAGGAGTTCACTTCCAATGCTAGAAGTATACCTTGGGTTGAAAGGACTTTTTGCATCTTTATCATCATCTCCATTGGTCACACTAGTCATATTGATTGTAAATTCTTAGAGATTGGCTTTAGTCTTTCGAGTACATCGTTGCCTCTTACTCCTAGCCTCTGAAGGCCCAGAAACTTAGCTAAGATGATTAAACACTGATTCCTTTATAGGGGAAGATTTGCACTGGCAATTTGTTTGTACTGTCGTGATGATGTACTATGATGACATTGGTGCGCATTTTTTAGAGAACGGAACTCCCTTAGATTAGTGGGAGCTTCAACTTGGCTTTGGGGTTTGCTATTCTAGAGAGCAACTTCACCTACTTAGACTTTAGCAGGTGAACATTGCCTATGACAATGTTGTCTTGACCCTCGACTAGCATGGTCAATTAAGACCTTATCAAAAGTTAGAGCTTACGATTTGGACAAACAATCACCATGGGTGATATTTTTTCCTTGCGGGATTTTAGATGGAGGTTAACCCCCATTCTTAGCTCTGGTTAAAGAAGTGTACCGAGCATCGCGAGATGCTTTAAAGCGAACTCTTAGAGGGGTCAGAGCATCGCGAGATGCTTTAAAACGAACTCTTAGAGGGGTTGTGGACTGAAACCCAAAATCAAAATACGTATGAACGTCTTTACCCTCGATTGAGCTATTTCTCTACTCTGGGTGAAGTTCATCTAGCTTCCAGCTGTTTCGGGTCTTTTTAATATTGTAATTAACGCAGATTATAATTTGAGTGACAACAATGAAACTAAGAAAAATTTGCATTTCCTGGGGTTCTTTTCTGTGTGCTGATGGAGTGTCGATCTTGTACTCCGTTGACGAACTAATCAAGACTCACGAATCTTTTACTGTTCAGTGGGAGTCAAATCACTTGAAAGGCAGCTCAGCCTTCTCCTTGTTAAAACTCCTCTGTGTATGCGTATATTTCCCCGAACTCTCTCCGTGTATCCCTTGAATGAATGATCTCCCCTCCTTTTATAGGCTAAAAGAGAGAGTTAAAAGGCTCCTTAGAACGTAGGTTAGTGGCCCTTAAACTTGGAGATAAGGAGGGAGTGGTTATCCCTGAAAATACTTTTGAAATGGATATTTGGGTGAACTTTGTGGCTCTGGCGAGGTTCGCGGAAGTCGTAGGGGAAGGTCGCTACAGTTGCGGGCAAGGGTCGCTTCGAACGTGGTGCATCTTCTTCGGAAGTGGAAGACTCAGTCTAATTTACTGATGTTGGAGGAGCTCCCTAGCTGGTGAGCTTTGTTTGTGGACTCAGATTTAACATAGAATCTAGTCTTTAGTGGGGCAGGCATTGGTCGTCAAGTGACCTTCGCTATAATCTGCTATGGGCTTGGTTTTGGGCCCATTCGAACCGTTTAGCCCATGGGCATCCACTTCTTAGGTCCAAGTTAATCATCGACCTAAGTGAGAATATATTTTGAGCGAAGCTCGACTGATTTTGGGGTATGAGCGAAGTTCATTGATTAGCGACTTTTGTAGGCTAGCAAAGTTTGCTGTGACTCCCCTTTAGATTTGTGTCATGATTTGTGCCTGAGATCTTTTAATTGAAGCTTTATGAGATCCGCCACGGATTTGACCGAGTATTAGGCTAAGATTTAACCTCTTTATTTGGTCCAATCAGATCTCGAGAGACATAATTTTCTCGGGAATTAAAATTTGAAATGGGCTACAAATAGTGGCCATCCCATTCACTTCTTCACAGCCTCTATCTCTTCATCTTTTCTTTCTTCTCTGTGGCTGTGCCAACATCGCATAAGCCAGAGATGCTTCTCGATCGAGGAGCTGAGATAACAAAACTGCTACAGGAATTAGCCCAAGTGAAGGGAAATCAAGTGGATGAACTCCGCATACTCTGATGCTTGGCGGAGTTGCCATCGGCCGAAAAGTCTACGCTCGAGCAGATCATCGAGAATTAGTCGGTAGCTTAGCGCGAACTTGATCGCGATAGAGATTCATGGAGCCTTGAGTGCTGCTCTCTCCATAAGGCTGTTCGGCGACTAAAATGGCACTTGAAAAATGACCCTTGTGCCTCCACAAGCGAAGACTCCGATAGTAACTAGGTGTCACAAAAGTGAACATAGATCGTAGTTAGACATCGTGTGGCTGACTCAGACCCGACGTCGATTTTTGACCATAGGAAGTGCTTCTTCCAGTAAATATAGCCCAGTCCCGTGCAAGTGGGGAACTTCCTGCGGCTGATATGGCTCAGTTTGGAGCAACAAGATCACTTCCTATCTCCTTGTCTTGTGTGACTAAGGATGCACGAGTTGTAGCTTGGTACAGCTCATGTATGCTCCTCAGCAGTCACACTACCCATATCTTAGGAATATAGGGCAGTAGCAAATAGCAATAAGTATCCATCATCTTTGTAATTAGATAGTCTGAATGTTGCCTTGTAGTTGAGTCTTCGATCAATAAAAATAAAATTTTTTTATATTGAAGCTGTCCATCTTCTTGTGTAATTTATCTGTGCGTATTTTCTTCTGAAGCAAGTCTAGACTCTGCATGGCTTGGACTCCGCATGGAGTCAGTGTATTTCAAAGCGAAGCTCAGGCTTCCTTGTGTTAGCAGGAGTTTATTTGAGGTCTGCTAGGTGAAGTCTCAATCGAGTTGAGACTTAGTGAATTATGCCAAGTCATTTCGGCGAAGTTCACCATATCAGTGTCATTGACAAATTGAGTTAAGATTTACTCAATTCGAGGGCTTAGTGAAGTTTTTTACTATGACGTTCTGGTGAGGTTCACCCTAGCGCTCTGTTCGCTTGGGTAATATTCGACATTTGAGGAACAATCACCTTGGGCGAAGTTCAAACAGCCGATTTTTAGCAGATCTCGTTAAGTCAATCATGCAAAGTTCACCCAAAAGCTTTTAGCTCAAACTTGGAATATTTGGCGAAGCTCAATTGGGGCAAAATTCCTGGTGAGGTTCAAGGCTAGAATCTCGAGCGAAGCTGAAGGCAGAATCTTCAGCAAATTTGACAATGAGATATTCAACGAAGGTTGTTAGCGAGATACTTAGCAAATCTAGAGGCAAGATCTCTAGTGAAGTCTGTTGGTGGGATATCTGGCGGATCTAGTGTTGAGATCTTTGGCGAAGTTCACGGGGAAGAGTTTCAAGCGAGATTTGGGAGGGATCTTAGCTTATAAATAGGATTGTTCATCTCACTCCTCTTCACTCTGAAATCAACTTTTGAACTCTCAAACCTTAGTTTTTCCTTAAGAACATCCAGAGTTTGTGAATCATGGCCCCTCATCGTGCTATTTCTAGGGGAAGAAGCTCTACTCGAGGAGTTCGACGATCATGTGCTGAGGATGCCCTGGCGCGGCTGGAGTTAGTGATGGTTAGCTGTACATATTAATGGCAATCTTCGGATCTGCCTTGAGCCATTGTGCTTTAATCAACGCCTCATGGCATCCAAAAGTCGATATGTCATGCAATGCGAGACTTTCGAGATTATTTGTGGTCTTTTCTGACGAGCCTTTGTTGCTGGTGATGATGCGCTGTCAACAGCCATTGATGGCGCTTCTCAGCGAAATTCGGTCTTTGGGCAAAGTTCTTTAGCCTTTTAGGCTTCTGCAGTGAACTTCATCTTGGCAAAGTTCGTTGTTATTTTTTTGTGCGATCCTTTCTAAGATGACATTTGCCATTTTGGATAATCTTCATTTGGGCGAGGTTCGCTCATTCAAGTTGGGTAAATTTTGCCAACATTGAAATAAAGTGAAGTTCGCTTTGCTCGGCTCTATCAACACCTAGTTGATGTATATGAGTGTGGTTTGCCTCAGCTCTTGGGTTGGCTTGACTCGATCTTTGTTGATTAACCCCTTCCGTTGTCTCTGTGCAGTTGCTTATTCCAGAGATCTGGTAGATCGATACAACCACTTTGGTCATGACAGATCTCACGATCCTGAAGTGACACATGTCTTCCATGGGGAAATCCTATTAATCACTGAAGGAAGTAGCTTTGAAAGAGAGAGGATCATTTATGCAGGTGGCTATAGGTCCCTTCGGGAGATAATCACTGACGCGAAGCTCTCTGTTCCTAACGAAGCGGTGTCCGTGAAACCAACTTTCCTTTTTGGGGATAGTGTTCCAGGTGGTAATTCCATTTTTTGTTGGGGGCCGGAGTATTGGTACATCACCTTGGAAGGCCGTCGATGTGCTCTATCAGAGACAAAGAATTCCTTCATGTACTTGCAGCATTTAGGTGTGTCACATCCCATGCACTTCAAACTTACCCACAGGGAAGATAGCATCAGGTGGGGGCATTTTGAAGTATGGAGGTGGCTTCCGCCAAGAAGGAGTTTACAGGGTTAGCATTGTGGGGTTGCATTCCAGGTTTGTTCAAGAGGGCGCGCTAGTTAATGAAGTAGTAGTCGTCCCAAGCACCTTTGGGTATAAACTTGCTAAGAGTGGGGCCCAATACCGTGAAGCGGACGCTAGGTTCCCTGGGTGGATTAGGTCAACGGGAACTCATTGGTGGTCTCGCCTCATTCAGTTCGCTCTCATCATTTTTGAAGACATGTTATGAGAACTGTGGCTCTGTGCTGCCATCAGGGCCTCCGAGTATGGCGTTGAAATTTCTGTCCCAATATTATACAGCATCTTAGAATTGTATAATTCCAATAGCAACACTTTCTTCACTCCGGTGTGGGAGATTGGCATTGCTCTTCACAAGATGTTTGAATTATCTCGCTAGCCAATAGTTGATCGTCCATAAGAGGACTTCTTCCCAACCAATGAGGAGCTAAGCGTCTTCTCTCATACTGCACAAATCATAGAGGCATTCTGAGAACTGACCTGCCACTTCTTTATTTGTCAGAGATCTCAAGGGAGTGTGAGTCATGATCATATCGTTGCTCGTGTCCCCTAGGTTGAGTATTTGTTCCCCATGTGAGTAAGAAGGGGACAGTAGAAGCGATCTCCACAGCTTTCGATGCTGAAATCGAGAAGCACATCTTCAAAGATAAGTCTATTTTGCATACAGCAGACTCTGACGTATTTGGGTTCCGTGCTGGCGATAAATTTGAGAGTTTTCATCACCAAGCGAGGGAACCAATATCCAAGCTAGCGCTATTTGGGGGATTCTTCTCAATATGGGTGAAGGGTTGTGTAGTGCCTTCTCGGCCAAAAGCTCGTATGTCGATCAAGATATTGTACCCTACGGTGATGTTGGCTTCCGGATAAAATTTGGCTCTCCTACCAACGATGGTAAGTTATATATACCACGGTCTCTGAGAGTTAGCCACAGAGTATTTTAAGCAGGAGGATAAATGCCCAAGAAAGCAAGTGCCTAACCCCATGTTAGAACTGCCATATACCTATTTGGTAATATAGTTTACTCAGCATTGCCCATCGTTGATGTCGACTGCTATATCTGGTGGGGAGGAAATTGCCTTGCTTTAGAGGTTCGAGTGTTCCAAGTTGTTCATCAAATACTTGGGCGGCGTTCGTAGGGCCCTCTTGGCTAGAGAGAACGATCGACTCTATTGTTGCTTTCCTTCAATAACCGGCGCCAACCCTGGGGATGAATTCGAGGATGGCTTTAGTAGTGAAGGTTTAACTTGCTTGCCTAGAAGGTGTTTCCACTGGCTGGTGAATATTCAGCCTGGTCATCTTGTTGCTAGGTTAAACGGGTCGGAATGTTACATCGAGCCATATTTGCCATGTTGCTTCGCTCGCCAATTTGGCTACGACCAATTGTATGTTGGGAACCCAAATCTAGGATTATTGCGTACTGGGAGCATAGTTGATAGAGCCCGCTCTTGGTATCATTTTGTCGCGAGTGCCACTTGGGTGAAGTTTTCACTCCCATTGCATACTCCAAACTGTTATATGGCGTTAGGATTTTGCAAATGCTATAGCAAGATACTCGAGCCGCATCCTGATTTTTGAGTGAACTAGATCGGCTTAGTTTGGACCTCAAAGCGATACAAAGAGTCCTCCAAGAAAGATTTGAGGAGCAGGATTCCCGGTATGAGTGAATTTCTGGCTGAAGATTTGCCGAATAATGACCCAGATGAGTCTGGCGATCAACCCGATTTTTCACAGCTAGCAGATATTGATACTCAAGAATCTATTAAGTCTCAAAGGCCGATCAGCATCCAAATCCGTGAGCCGGCTGTACCTTCAATTCTTCATGAAGCACCTGCTGAAGTCCTATGGGAAGGGGAAAAGACCCTCACACGCATCCCCTTCCAAACTAATACTGAAAATAAGACATATGACTACCCCTGAGCCTGAACAGGTCCTTGGGTGCTCTTCTGGGGTTGCAGAAGAATCTTACCTAACTCCAAGGCAAGAGACTGGAGTTGGATCTTTAGGTAGTTTATCGCTCATGTGCCAATGTGATTGGAGGTGCTTTTGATTTAACGTACTCTCCTTTATATGTAGATAAAGAACCCTTTATCGTGTATGACAACGAGGAGCAGGTTGATTAGGACCACTACGATACCGACACCTACTTGACCGAACCTAAGGATGCGGAAGGAGTCAGTGACATTGGCGGTTTCTCACACATGCTAGGTGTCTTTGGTCAATTTCATGGAATTGTCTCATTTCGATGATTAGCATTTTTGTTATTGATCAAGCAATGATGAGTTTGGTCCCAGGGACATTGGTGAGCCCATTCACTCACTGTTTCCCATCGGTGATCATTCTAAGTTGGAGGCTATTGTTGGGAGAGATCTTAGCACCTCAGAGCTTGTACCTGAAGATCCTATGCTTATTGTTGGGAGAGATCTTAGCACCTCAGAGCTTGTACCTAAAGATCCCATGCTTAGGCCTATTTCGGTAGTGAGACGTTAGTTGAGGATCTCTGAATCTTCTGATAAAGAGGATGAACCTTCAGTCTCATGTATGCCTGTAGGAGGTATCCCAAAGGTGCTATCAATTTCTCGGCATGAGGAACCAGTTGCTAGTGCAGGTATCGAGTTTGAGCCTTCATCCACAGGTCTTGAAGTTGTGGCCTCAGGGGTGATGAATGCGGCGACTATAATTAGAGCGACATCTACTATTCCTTCTGCCGAAACTAATCTGTTGGTCACACTCGCGCCACTTTTGATGGCAGGTCACAAGCGAGTGCACACCTTGCTAACTTTTTATCCGGGTACCATAAGCACAGTTGTAGGGGTAAGCTCTTTAGATGTTGTAGCCGTTCCTCAGTCTCCTGATCCCATTGATTTGATTGAGATGGAGATAAAGATATTGGCGGACGGTTTGGCAAAGTTGCTTAATCTGATTATTGCAAACGCTCTTCGCCTAAGGCGGGGTTTGTCTGCTCATACTCTGAAACTGTTGAGGGATCAACTTGATAGACTGTCATCGACTGCTGGTTTGGCCTACGATGAGTCTTTTAAGAAAGCGATTGACGAAGCTGAACTACACCTTAGTGAATTGCAGAATTTAAATTCAGCTGATCTCAAGGGCATTGCTGAGATCGAATTTCATCGTTCATCTGATGTCCAGAGCCAAGCTTTCGAGACTGCCCGTAAAGAAATAGCTCAGATTGACGTGAGGATTTGAAATTTGAACGAGAGTATCGCTTCTAATGAGAGTTACCACACGGAGCTGCAGGATGCTATCCAGGAGAAGGATGCTATTATTACTGCCGCCCAAGCAACAATTGTCGCGACTCAAGCACGTTTGGCAGAAGCCCAAGCTCAAAAGAAAGAGCTTGAATCCAATTTGGCTGAGTTCACTAAGAAATGGGACTCTCAGGTTGCAGAGCTCCAAGCCGAGACAAGGAAGCTCGCTGAAATTCGAGCTAAAGCTACTCCTGTTGATGCTGAGACTTTGACGGAGAAGGCTCGGAAAGGTGCTCAGGAAGCCAAGGATGCCAACATTAAGAAATGTATAGCGCAGATAAACGCCTTTTATCCTTTGCCTTATAAAGACTTCTTGCAAGTATATCTTCGTTCTTTTGAATAAAAGAACTCGTTTATCTCCCTTGATGTGTGTATGATAGAGGTGTGGTGTTAACGTATCATAGTAACATCTTTGTTGGAGATAGTGATGCTGGGATCACACTAATAGAGGTGTCATGTTAACGTATCGGCGTGATCAAATTGGTACTGCTCAAAGATGTAATGTTAACATGGCAGCTTAGAATTTGGGATTGTTCAGAGGTGCTCGTAATGTATTTAACCAGAAAATCGATTATGCTCCTGCGGAAGTCTCTACTCGTTACGGAATTGCAGGTGTCAAAGTGCAGATGTTCGCCCGCTGGGCCGAGTGTTCGCCCACTTCAGAGCCTTCGCCTTTAGAGAAAAAAAACCGCCCCTGCTTCAAAACGAAAGGTCGTCGAAGAGCCTCCGTTTGCTGATGGGAGAGCATTGGTATGGCCAGCCCATACTGGTGTACGTAGGAGCATTGGGTAATGCGTCCAAGCGAGCTACACTTCCATTACGTATGACATTTCCTTTCTAATCCTCCCCACACACACAGTCCCTGCCCCCAAACCTTTACTGACAAGAAAGGAGGAGAGGCGAAAGAGAGATTTTCGAGCGCATCGCACTACCGCATAAACAATTGATCCACTGGACAGGATGATTAACATGACAGCCAAATGATATTCGACTTGAGGTGTAATGTTAACCAGTCGAATGAGATGACCGACAGAGGTGTAATGTTAACCGATCGAGTCAAGGAGTCCGAAGGATGACTACCATTTGGATGTGTGATGTTAACTTAATGGTAGGGAAATCAATGGAAGTGTAATGTTAACTAATCAATTCTTGGTGTGAGTGAACTGACAGAGGTGTGATGTTAAACTTGTCAGTTTTGCTAAAGTGTGTCGACAAAGGTGTAATGTTAACCAATCGACAAAATGGTTTGACAGAGGTGTAATGTTAACCGGTCAGATCGAGGTATATTGTTAACATGATGATTCAATCAGTTTAGTACTGTTCAGAGGTGTAATGTTAGCATGACAGTTTGGGGTATATTTGAAGTTGATACTGTTCAGAGGTATATTGTTAACATGATAGTGATGATGTGTTTGGAGTTGACACTGTTCAGAGGTGTAATGTCAACATGATAGTGATGGTATGTCCAGAGCAAGCAAAGGTGTGGTGTTAACTTGATGACTCTCTAAGGATTTTCATTAGGTTTTAGATCAGGAAGATCAATATTTCTGGTTTAGAGGTGGAAACTTAAACATGACCAGGAATTCTGTGCGGATATAAGATTGGCCCGGATCAATGGTAGTATTTCTTAAGAAATTTTCCATTGAACGGCGCCATGAGCCTATTGCCATTTTGGTCAATTAGGCGATATACTCTATTTGAGTAGGCTGTCTCCACTACAAATGGACCTTCCCATTTAGGCTAGAATTTGCCTTTAGTCTTATGTGTCATAACATGGGTCGACGAATGGCTAAGACAGGGTCGCCCTCTTTGAAGGATCGTTCTTTGACTCTCCTATTGAAGGCTTTCGAAATCCATGACAGCTAGATCTTGATTCTTTGCCAAGCTCGAAGCCTCAGCTCATCTAATGCTTCTAATTCTTGGAGATGCTTTTGGTGATGTTCTTCAGTGGACATCTTTGTAGCAACAACGATTCTTAATGATGGCATCTGAACTTCGAAGGGACTCATGACTTCGCATCTATAGACTAAGGCAAATGGCGTTGAGCCGGTGGGAATGCGGACCATTGTTCGATAAGCCCATAAACACTTTCCAAGTTTCTCGTCCCAATCTCGTTTGTTGGAGACTACGAACTTCTTTATAAGTTTGATAATGGTTTTATTGAAGGCTTCAGCTAGACCATTAGCAGCTGGGTTATATAGCGTACAAGCCACATCTTGAATTTTGAACTTGTTGCAGAATTTGAAGAATGGTCGACTGATACATTGCAGACTGTTGGCATGAATGATTCTTCTAGGAATATCGAATCGGTAAATCATGTGGTGTCGTAGGAATTTAATCACTTGAGACGTCTTGACTTCTCTGAGGGGGACAGCTTCGGCCCATTTAGAGAAGTAATCTGTAATAGCCAGGATAAATCGATAGCCTTTGACGGACGGTGGGCTAATTGGCCCAATAATGTCCATGCCCCAAGCTTCAAATGGCCATGAGGTAGCGGTTGGGTGTAATTCTTCTGGGTGTTGATGTAAGAAATCAGTGTGGATTTGACATACGTGACATCATTTAGCATATGCCACCGTATTTGCTATCATTGTCGACAAGTAGTAGCCTAAACAGCGAATTCAGTCCTAAAGTCTAGGACCCAGTTAATGAGCTCCACATATGCCGTCATGGGCTTCCTTTAATATTTCTTGCGCTTCGCTCGGTGATAAGCATCAGAGTAAAATACCGTCGAAGGACCGCCGGTACAGAGTCCTCATGGCAGAATCGTAGAAAAAGTATGGAGCTCTTCTTTGAATGGAGACTGCCTGCTTTGGGTCATCTGGTAAAATTCCATGCAGAACGTAGTCGATGATTGGGAGCCGCCAATCATGGCTTTCGAAGTGGGTAGCCATAGTGGGCACTTTGTTAGCTTCAAGAATATGCTTCGGTGAGCATAGTTGGTGGTTGGCCACTGTGATGCACCTAATGTTCTTTGGTAGCAAAGTATGTGCGGCTACAAGAGATGATAAAGCATCTGCACGGGTATTCCTGAAGCGAGCTATGTAGCTGATGTAGAAGCCTTTGAAGGATTGTGCGAGTTTCATTGCCACTTCGTTATAGGGTATGAGATCATTATGACGTACCTCGTATTCCCCTTTGATCTGATTTATGACCAATTTGAAATCGTTGTGGGCTTCTAAATATTTGACACCTATGTCTTGAGCGAGCTGTAGGCCGATTATAAAGGCGTTATACTCGGCTACATTGTTAGAGCTAGCTCGGTTAGTGAATAAGCCTGAGGGAGGACATGTCCATGGGGGTCGATGAGCACTACCCCCACAACTGTAACGATCGCTCCTTTGTGGTTACGTCTTGATGCGCTATCAAAGTATAATTACCATTTGGTGCTCTGAGACGACATTTGACTCGAGAACCTCGTCTGGGATGTCTTCGTAGAGTTTAGAAGATTCTGGAATGGGATGCTCTGCTATAAAGTTAGCAATCACTTGGCCCTTGAATGCTTTCTATGGCACAAATGTCATATCATATTGTGAGAGCAAAATTGTCCATTTTGCTAGCCAGGAGTTCAGTGATCTGGGCTTCATCATGAGTATCCACAGAGGGTTGACTCTTGAGATGACATGGATAGATTGACCGGTAAGGTAGTGTCGCATCTTCTAAATTGTGAAGACTAATGCCAAACATTCTTTCTCAACTGGATTGTACCGATGTTTAGCGCCTACCATAGTCTGACTGAGATAGTAAATGGCTTGCTCATGGCCATCATTGTTCTTTTGGACAAGAAGCGCTCCTAGAGAATGATCCATTGCTCTGACATAAATCAGGAATGGTTTGCCAGATTTCGGTATGACTAAGACTAGCGACTTTGTGAGATATTACTCGATCTCATTAAAAGCATTTTGGTAGGCATTATCTCAGGTGAATGAAACACCTTTTTCATGAGTCTTTAGAATGGTTGACATTTCCTAAACAAATTGGCGATAAACTTTTGGATGCAGGCTAATCGACCTTGTAAGCCTCTAAGTTCTTTGAGATTCCTCAGAGGCGGCATCTCTTAGATGGCTTTTATTTTCTCAGGGTCAACATGTATTCCTTTGGATGTGACAATAAGTCCAAGGAATTTTCTTGATGATACCCCAGAAAGGATTTGGTCGGATTCATCTTGAGCTAGTGTTTACGCATGATTTCGAATACCGTTCTCAAGCCACTGATATGGCCTTGCTTCTGACGACTTTTAATCGCGAGATCATCAACATAACACTCGACCGTCTTGCATATATGTTCACAGAAGATCATGTTCATTGCGCACTGATAAGTAGCTCTGGCATTCCTCAACCAAAAGAGCATTACTGTGTAACAGAACACTCCTAGAGGTGTTCTGAAAACCGTGTGCTTTTGATTTTCTGGATGCATTTTGATCTGATTGTATCAAGAGAATCCGTCCATAAAGGACATTCTCTAGAACCCGCAAGTGTTATCGACCATGACATCCGTGATAGGGAGAGGGAACTCATCACCACCACAATATTGGCAAGGTTGAGATCCAAAAATCAATGTAGATCCGGATCTTGCCGTTCTTCTTCATCACCACCACAATATTGGTCAACCAATCACAGTGTTGTTCTTCATGAATGAATCCACATTTAATGAGTTTACAGATTTCCTTTTCGATTTGCTCCATTAACTCAGGATGGAAACGTTATTGTTGTTGTTTGACTGGTTTGACGTTGGGGTTGATGTTGACGCGATGTACAGCCACGTTAGGGTCTAGGCCCGACTTGTCTTCATAACTCCAGGCGAATACATCAATATATTCTTGAAGGAGAACTATGAGTTCTTCCTTCTCTGTGGATGATAAGCTTTCGCTGATGAAGATGGGCTTGGAGTGGGTATCGCTGCCAATATTAATTTGAACCACCTTATCTTTGGTGGACGGTTCCCTGGCTTCGAAGCGTGATTCCCATCATTTTTCAAGCTGTCTTATTCATGGATCGTCCTCAAGGTCTTCAAATACTCTAGACTCATCAAGATCGCCGGTCAGGTCATAGGATACCATATTGGTTGTGAATAGGGCACCAATGCTGACGTCAGAGTCCTAATCAAATGTATCTGAAGAACTAGAATTGTTGGATGCTTGCCCGGTATGTGCTTCAGCTTCTGGGGAGATGTAACCAAGTCCACACTTAGTTCGATTATAATAATCAAGTATTTCGCCTTTTGGTGTAAAGGGGGTCAAAGGGACTCGCAACCCTCTATTAAAATTCAACCCTTGTTTTGCAGTAAGGTCGTATCCCATCTTTGCCATAATCAATTGAGATTGCTGGTTATATCGAGAAAATTATGGTCCGTCCTCAGTTTCTACATCAGAGTTTGATAATTGAGATCGTGTCTCAACTCTTCTGAAGATGACCGAATTCTGGATGTTCCCTTTGGGTTGCACCATAAAGGTGGTATCCTGCGAATTATCCAATTACTTGTAAGTTGAATGTGATTCATGTATCGGCATTTGTAGTGTCGGTTCAGAAGTTAGCTTAGCTATCAAAGTTTCGACTCTTGAGTTTTCGGACTCAGAGTCTAAAGAATAGTCGTAAGCAAACTGTTCTTCATTAACGGTCCAAATGCCTTGATCTTTGATTATCACATTTTAATTACAATTTAATACCCTCATTACCCATTTTATATGAATAAATACCCTGCTAATAA
>JBAKGM010027629.1:0-21985 GCA_037177215.1 Asparagus racemosus
GCTGAGGCACCATTTGGTGCCTCGATCATGGCCGAGGCACCAATGGTGCCACGGCCACTGCGCCGAGGCACCAATGGTGCCCAGACAAAAATTTTCCCCCCTGTTCATTTGCCTATAAATAGGCCAGGGGGTTCAGTTCTGGGAGTTAGAAAATTGATTCTTCTGAGCTCTGAGGGTTAGAATTTTGGGGCACAGATCTGAGGCTTCACGAGAGCATTTGCACAGATCCGAGCAACTCTGGCAAGCTTTCTTCCTCGACAATCAATTTCCTCCAGATCCAAACTTTGTTTTGGTCTCGAGAAGAGCTATGACTTTGCTTAGTCAATTTCACTCGCTAGGGCTCTTATTGCCTTCATGAAATAACCCCTTTTGTTCTAGATCTAATCGAGATCTGAACTTCCCTATGTAAAAAAGGAGGAATTTTTAGATCTAGATTCAGATCTCGCTCTTCAATGACTGGTAATGTAAGGATCTGATCGCGTGGCAGTCTACGGACAAAGATCCCCGGCACAGGCAAAGATCCCATGCAAGTGAAGGCTTCGTAAAATTGAGACCCCGCATTTGTTTGAAGGAAAAAGTTGTAATTTTTATAGATTTCTTCATTGTAATCATTATAAAAAGGCGACCTTTTTATTGAATTCACTTGTAATCCCATAAAGGTGTAATGAGTTCAGCAATGAAAATCAATCCATCGACTTTTCTCGCAAACGAGAGCTTGTTCACGGGCTTCGTCGCTGGATTTATTCCATGATACATTGCTTCGTTGACTTACACACCTTGTCGACTCACTTCATGCGTTCGTCGACTCGCTTTGTGCATTTTATGGCGCGATTACATCATCAGCAGTTCTTGGTCGCATCGCTTGATGGGTCGTCGGCTGTCAACCCATCGTCACGAGTCTCGTTCGAGCACTGATAAGCGATTTTCAACGCTTATAGATACCCCCTCCAAAGTGTTTCAGTCTCGACTTTTGACGAGGCTGGGATACTTTGAATATGATAGGCCCCAACCTTTGTCGGTGTGACGGGAGCTATGAATAGCTTCAGTGTTCGATCTCTCTGATCCTTCCAGACTCTCCACTTCTTTGTAGGATAGCCGAAGGCATTACGGTACTGCACTTTTTGTCTGACTGTTGTCGAGATCTTGACCTGAAGTTGATAAATTAATTTCTTCTGAGATTAGATTTAGTATTTGATTCCTTCAATCCTTTCAGATTCTCCAGTTCTTTGTAGGATAGCTGAAGGTGTTATAGCGCTGCATTGTTTTTGCCTGACCACTGTCGGGATCTTGAAGCTGATTGAGTTCATTTGAATCTGACTCGTGTCGGTGAGTTGTCGTTCGACCGACCATCAAACTTTTTACGGGACTCCTCCGTTGATCGGGGAATTCTTCGCTGCGACGCGTTGATTGGTGTCAAAATATGTGGAGTCTACCCTTTAATCGGCGAGTGCGACGCGTTGACCTACGTCCAATTTTACTTAGATTCGAACCGTTGATCAGCGAATCCTATGGCAGCGACGCGTTGCCCGGCGTCAACACAGTTTATATTCGTGTGTTGACTAGAGTTTTTAGCGAGTTATCCTTAAGAAAACTTTATGAAAATAATCTCTAGGAACTTCTCGGCCAAAATAGGAAATAATTTATACTCGTATACCTTTTTGGAGTATTTCTAGAATTTGTATCAATTGAACCGGAAGTGAAGGGGCCTTCATGAGGCAATAACTTCGCTGAAAAATTATCTAGGATCTCTCAGATGTATGGGGGAGAGGAGGAGCCAATTAACGGGCTGATTTGGCACTGTTTTGGCATCCGGATAGGGCTCTAATTAGGACTCCTAATTAGGGACTGACTAGAGTACTAATTGGAACTGGTTTGGGCCCCATTAGGGACCGTTATAAATACCCATCTCCTCTCTTTCCCTCTGACCTAGGCCAACCCCCACCCCTTGCTTCTTTCTCTTGTCTTCTTTTTGCCTCGTGTCATCTCATCTCTCTCGAATTATGAGGTATGTGTACAAAGGTTTAATTAGGGTTTACATGAAAAAGAAAACTAGGGTTTAATATAGTTCTTCTTCTCTTTCTCTCTTTTTTTTCCTTTTCTTTCTTTTATTCCTTCTTCCTTTTTTTCTTGGTCTCGGCCATAGCCGAGAACTAGTCTCGGCCTTGGCCAAGACAACACAGTACACCCCTTTTTTATTTATTTACCTACATCTGACACGTTTGGTTTTGTGGAAGTTATCATGTCATCAGGAAGATCATGTGCTCCGAGGAGCCTGCCGTCTCCCCCTTCACGTGAGGTCGTGCCCCTGTCGTTTGCCAGTGAGCCTTTCACATCCTTTTGTATGCTCCCAGTTTGCATTTGCATATTGCATCCCTACTTCGTTCTCCTTGGTGAGGTGATTGGGAAGAGTCTTGATTCCTCCTTGGTGAGGATCGATGCTTATACAACCTTGATTCCCCCTAGGTGAGGATCGACGGTTATATTTTAGTCATTGACGGGAGTGATTCTGTGATGTGCCACGGTCAGTAGGATAGAATACCCCGTTACTTTATGTAACATGGTATATTGTCCTACGATCCTGTAGTGCATTCGACATCGGTTCTCCCGTTACAAGGTCGTGACTCTATCTCACGGGTTTACGAGATGAGTTTAATGCCTCATATTTTTTTATCTAAGTTTGACCCACCTTGATTTTTTTAATTCAGTTGAGTATCCCTTAGGAGCGTTTCCTTCCCATGCGGTTGATGGGTGCTGTGGCGAGGACTATTCCACATGTGATGACCCCACCATCTTTATTTCGTCTCAGTTCGCACCAGATACGCCAGCGGAGGTGACCCAGGTGGTAGTTGAGGGGAGCCCTCGTGTACTGAGATTGCTGATGATTGACGCACCACTTGTGAGAGACACCAGCTCTAATCAGCCTATGAGAAAGACGGATTATCTGTTTGGCGATTCTGTCGAGGACCCGGATGCAACCTTCATTGAGAGTGAACAATGGCTGCATAAGGATGATGGAGGATTCTTATACCTCCCGAGGATACCTCACCATCATTGTTTGACCGAGTTGAGACACTAGGTTGTGGCACGGGAGATGTCGTGGCGCCTAACGGAGGAGCGTGACAGCATTCATTGCCGGGTCATTACCCACCAGTCGGTTCCATGCTCACTCAGGGGTCGTGTTGTCGGATTATGCCCTGGTATTTTGGGATTAGACACACCGCCCCGTGATGAGTATTTCATCACTGCTCGGACTTTGAAGAATCGTCTCGTACAGCTAGGACAAGAGATGCCGGTGTCCTGCCACAGATTCTATGGCTGGGTTCACTCTGGAGACAAGCTTTGGTGGACTCGTCTAACGAGTTACGTTATTGGCCGATGGGGCGAGGAGCTTCATGCTTGTGGCTTATACGCCATGGTCCGTGCTACCAGGTACAGGCTTCTGATTAGCACCTGCCATTTCTTTGCTTTAGCTGAGCTCTATAATTCTAATTCGAACACCTTCTTGACTAGACATGGTGAGTTGGGATTGGCTCTCCATGAGATGCATTAGGTCTCAGGTTTACCTATGGGGAAGACTCTATATCAGGAATACTTTCCTTCGAATTGAGAATTGACTAGTTTGAAGGATCGCATACCCGGCCGCTACGACACTTTGTGGGACCTCACCTACCACTATCACATTGCTTTGGCCTAGATCGGGCTGTTATCAAAGAAGAAGTCGCAGATAGGCCTGAAGTAGTTTGCAGGCTACCTATTCAGCAATTTGGATGGCCTTTCTAGTGAAGAGATTCGCGAGTTGTGTCCTCTCACTCCTTCAGAAGTCAATGAGCTGATTTTGAAATTTAGCGCCAGGTCCTATACCCTGGGCAGTGCTGAGAGCAGTTTCTCTGCAAGGACTAAGTTCTCGACCTTCTTATGGCATGCAGCGAAGTCGATCCGACTGATGACTCTTTTGGCTAGCTTCCTCGCCATTTGGTTGAGAAGTGTGTGGTGCCGTACCAGTCCAGCGATGCTTTACCATTGAAGGTACTTTATCTTGCAGTTCAGCTCGCCTACAAGAAGGAATTGTCCCTTCTTCCGGTGATGGTGGCTAACATTCATCGTGGGGTTCGTCAGATCACCCACACCTTTGCTTAGGAAAAAGAAGAACCATCACATGAGATTCCTCACGTCAAGGTGGAGCTCTCATACACCTACCTGATGGCTCGTTCTTCATCGCCCTGACATGATGTCAGTATGGAGGCTCGCAGATCCATCGATCCCCTTCTTCAATCACTAGAGGACTGCAAGTGGCAGGGGTGTGGATTCTCAGAGGTACGGAGGCAGCTGCAAATTCACAAAGGCTGGGTCTTCTCTAGATGCTTTCCCCAATTCTTCGATCAGTATGGGGAGTCTTTGATCGACGAAGAAAGACCGAGGCCACATCAGACTTTACTGGATGTCGGCTGTTTCAATTGGCTGACGAACATTAGGCTGGGCTATCTCACTTTTCAGGTGAGGGATGAGTGCTACATCGAGCCATATTTCCCTTCTCGTTTCACCCACCAGTATGGTTATGACCAACTTTATGTTGGGAATCTGAAACGGCAGCTCTGGACTCGCGGGAGGGTTAGTAGACGGCGTCCGAGCGTGGTTGTGGAGTGTGACGGGGTGCACCAGCGCTAGATTTAGCCTTCCGAGTGCTGATCGCTAGCTAGAGTCGACCTATCTATACTGTAGTTGGCTCTTGGTGGCCAATGAGCATATTCCCATGAAGTCCCTCAACGAGTTCAGGGCTGAAGAGGTCTCCCTAGCTGACACTCAAACGATCCAGAGGGCTGCTCGAGCACAGAGGAAGCACCGCCAGACTCATCAGCCAGATGGGACTGAGGAGGAGACCCACAATTCTGCCACTGGGACCTCAGGAGAGGTCTAGGCGGAAGCCACAGTTCACGAGGAGAATTTTGGTACTCTCTTCTTCTCCTTTTGGCCTTACTGTTTCCTTTTTTACAGTTACCAGGTTTAACATTGGTTTAATCTTCCAGGAGTGTAAGAAGAGGAGGCGGTTCGCCCTCGTCACGGGGAAAAGCCTCGAGCTGAGCTGAACCCAAGCGGAAGAAGCTAGCCCACAAGTCCTGTTCTGCTCCTCTGGCTTTCGTGGACTTGACTGGCGAGGACTCTGTCAACGATAGAGGTAATGCTCGACCAACCTGCAGTCCTTTTGTTACTTAATTTTTTGCTTCTGAAGCTCACGATTTTCATTTCTGTGCAGGAGAATATGGGGGTGGTGACATTAGTTTTGATTTTCCCCTTCCTAATTTTGTCGAGCCTAGTTTCACTCAGCAAGTGCATGAAGCTATGGCAGGGGAGCCTGAGAATACTAACATAGGACCTGTATTAGCGAATCCAGGTACATCTAATATTGGTAACCCCCATTTAGATAGCGAATAGGAGAATTGAATGTCTCAGAATTTGTGCTCCCCTTAATCGCATCTACGCTTCTTACTCTTTTAGAAAAATTGCAGGAAGCTAGTTTGGAAGCGGGGCTTAGGAAGACGATCTCTGCCATAGAAGGTAAGTCTTTTTATCCCAGTGTGGATTCCTGATTTCGTTTCCTCCACTCACGTCCTCTTATGTTAGATTTCTTGATAGAGGACTTTGATGACGACGGTTTGCCCATGGATATATCCCTAGACGACTTGATGCGTAGCTCGCCCCGAGATGATTCTCTTCCTGGTGACGTTGAGCCTGAGCTGACGATTCTCGGGAATATCGAGGCTGGTTCCTCTAAAGGTATGGATCCCCTTTTTCGATAATCATAGGACTAGCCAACTTTGACTAGTGCAACTATAATTCCATGAAATTGAAACGTCCCTTGTTGGTAACAGGAACTCTTCATTTTGTTGCTCCTCCAGAGTCAGCTACCGCAGCTGATGTTACATCAGATGTACGGGTCTAGGGACCGACTGTGACATCGATGCGCCACCGACTGATGCTCCTTTGATGGCTCCGTTAGGGCAAGGAGCTGTCTTAACAGGTACAGACTGCTCAGCCGATAGTACTTACACTGATTTCTAGTTTGGGAGTGTTTAACCCTCCTCCTTCTGCTTGTAGGCCCTTAGCAATGCTTCATGACTTAGTGAGAGCATTGATGTCGGACGACAATCCATCTCGGCTTATCATCCATGTAGAGGTTCGTTCATTCTTCTCCTACCTGGCCATAGTGATAGATATGCTTCTCAGCAGCGTGCTTTCTCTCTGTCAGTTCTGGCCATTTCTTGACCCTAGGATAGCCTTGATATGAGATGTGGGTTATCCAGAGCTAGCCCAAGCTATTGCCGATGATCTCGATCACCTGGAGGTCAAGCGTTGGAGTTTGCAGGATTTTGAGGTAGCGGGGCTCCCTTCATATATAGCTGCGGAGATAGATGTTCGTCTAGCAGCTTGGCGTGATGCTCGTGTTTTCACTAGGCTCGAAGTCCAGATGCAGCGAGACGAGGTGCACCACTTAGAGGTTGCTATTGCTGAGACTTCATCCTCTATGGGTCATCTTCAGTCTTGTGTCGCCGATGGCGAGGCGGAGATAATAGAGCTAGAGCAGGAGCTTCAGGTGGCAAAGGAGAGCCTGAGTGTTTTGAAGCTGACGAAAGCTAACAAAGAGGAAACTCTTGCCGTCATGTCCGAGAAGTTCGAGCTCTCGAAGCAGAAGATAGTTGAGATTAAGGAGGAGACCGCGAAGATGCTCAACACCAGTGAAGAGTCTTTCAGGGCTGAGCTACAGGAGGAACTTCAGCAAGCTTTTATTAATAAAGTGTCCAGATTGAAACAAGAAATCTGTTGTCACAAATTTGATGTTTAAAGAACTGTAACTTCAGTCTTTATCAATAAAATATGTCTCCCTTTTTTTTACGCTTTATCATGATTCCTTTATTTCGTCAGAAATAATTAACCATAAAACTTATAAGATTTTTGACAAACCCTCAACCATCAACGAATTTGATAAGCCTTTACCGATTATCGTTTGAATCAGGCTAGCATGAGGATTGTCTGAACCCGTTCTGCACGTAACGTTGTGCTAAGAGAATGAAACTCTCTTAGACTTAGTGCTATGATATTGAATATATAGACTTCGTACTCTGTTGCGGGTAAGAGAGACTAACCGGCGATGCGTGTTAGGCGTCGACTTTGGGGTTATTGGCTAACTGCCAACCCTCAATGGATTTGGCGTGCCTTTACCGACTACCGTTTGAATCGGGCTAGCGTGCGGATTATTTGAACCCGTTCCGCACATGACGTTGTGCTAAGAGAATGAAACTCTCTTAGATTTGGTGCTATGATATTGAATACATAGTCTTCGTCTTTTTCCATGGGAAGACTAACTCGGCGACGTGTGTGAGGCGTCGACCTATCACTGCTTAGGATTCGGGATCAAATTCCCTAAGATGATTCTTGGATTAAGGGGTTTTTGTTGATAAGATTAAATTGGTGAGAGAGGAAGAATTTTATATTCTATCTCTCATTGCAAATGAATGAAACCAAGAGGAGGAACTCTGCCCTGAGAGTTGAGAGGATTCAGGCGTCCTTCAGTCGGACAACCTGATTCGAAAATCTCGGCACATACCTTTAGTCAATGCTATCTGGGAAAATGATGGAACCAAGAGTGGGGTTTCCACTCCAAGAACCGGAAAGACTCAGGCGACCTTCTGGTGGACAACCTGGTTTGAAAATCATGGTGCATACCTTCAGTCGGTGCTACCTAGGAGAAGATGGATCTAAGAGTGGGATCTCCACTCTGAGAACTGAAAAGACTCAGGTGACCTTCAGGCGGACAACCTGGTCTTAAAATCCTGGCCCATACCTTCAGTCGGCGCTACGTAGGATGAAGATGGAACTAAGAGTGGGATCTCCACTCCGAGAACCCAAAAGACTCAGGTGACCTTCAGGCAGACAACCTGGTCTGAAAATTCTGGTGCATACCTTCAGTCGACGCTACCTAGGATGAAGATGGAACTAAGAGTGTGATCTTTACTCTGAGAATTGAAAAGATTCAGGTGACCTTTAGTCGGACGACCTGATCTGAAAATCCAATTCTAACCTATACCTTCAGTCAGCATGGCCTAGAAAAGGAAAGGAGAGAGCCCTTCCATTTATCACGAAGGGGATCTTACACTTGGAGAGGAAGAATTTTATATTCTATCTCTGACGTGCAGGAAATTTTGAGTGGACCTCCTATTCATGGAAGGAATCAAGATGGGATTTTGGTAACTGGACCAGACAATTTTGTAGACCCACCATTGATGAATTTGATCGGTGAGAGAATTTGCAATAGAGGATAAATTCAGGGTTATCCTCAAGGAATGTTGGTGAAATATCCCACGAGGAACTTCCTGTTGAAACAGGTTATCCTGAAGATACCAAGGGTAGTATTTTTTCAGGAGCTTCCCATTTATCGGCATTAATTGCTAGTTGCCATTTTGGGTAATTAGGCGATATGCACCGTTAGAATAGACCGTTTCTATTACAAACGGGTCTTCCATTTGGGTTCAAATTTACATTTCTTTTTAGAGTTGAGGATTATCAGTCGGCGAGCAGCGAGGACCAGATCTCCTTTCTTGAAACTCCTCTGTCGCACTTTCTTGTTGAAAGCTCTCGACATCCTTGCTTGGTAGAACTCAATGCGTTGTTGAGGCTCCAGGCACTTTTCCTCCAACATCTCGAGATCCTCGAGATGTTTCTGATACTGTTCTTCGCTCGTCATCTCCGTTGTGGGGGCGATGCGAAGTGATGGAATCTGGATCTCTAACAGAAGAACTGCTTCACACCTGTAGACCAAAGAGTATGGAGTCACTCCCGTTGGCCTGCGTACAGTGGTGCGATATGCCCAGAGTTCTTCTCCGAGCTTACCATCCCAGTCTCACTTGTTAGTTTTTACAAGCTTCGCCAATATCTTGATAATTGTCTTGTTAAACGCCACGGCTAATCCATTTGCAGCAGGATTGTAGGCCGTTGACGAGACGTCTTGGATCTTAAATTTTTCGCAAAACCTGATGAAGGAATTGCTAATGAATTGAGGACCGTTGACATGCACGATCCGTCTTGGGACACCGTGTCGATAGATGACATGGTGTTTGATAAACTTGACGACGTTGCTCATCTTCACTTCTTTTAGCGGGATTGTTTTAGCCCACTTGGAGAAGTAATCACTGATCGCTAGAATGAACCGATTGCCTTTCACCGATGGAGGAAAAATGAGACTAACAATGTCCATTCCCCATGTGTCAAATGGCCAGGATGTAGCCGAAAGATGCTATTGCTCCGGACGCTGATGCATGTAGTTTGCGTGAATTTGACATGCGTGGCATTTTCGAGCGTACTTGATTGCGTCATTGACCATTGTTAGGCAAAAGTACGCCATTCTCTTGATATGATCATAGAGCTTGGGACCAGACTGGTGTGCACCACATTCACCTCCGTGTGCTTTCCGAAGGACTTCTTCTACCTCTTTGTTTGAAAGGCACTGGAGCAACAAGCCATCATACCCACGACGATATAATGTTCGGGTTTCTGTATCATAGAAGAACCTTGGGGCCCTCCGTCGGATGGATTCTCTCTCCTTCGCGTCCTCTAGCAGGATACCATGCAGGACGTAGTCGATAATAGGAAAGCGCCAATCTCGGGGCTCTAATTTGGTTCGGATCGTGTATACCTCTTTGGTAACCACCCCCTTGTCTCCCTCTGCCTCATCATATATCGGCACGAACAATTGATGAGTTCTGACCGTGACTAACTGCTCGGTCTCGGAAGGTTGTGCCAATGACACTACTAATGCCGCTAACGGGTCTGCGTATGCGTTCTGAAGGCGTGGAATGTACTTGATGAAGAACTCTTCAAATGAGTCAGCCATTTCAATGGCCGCCGAGTGATACGGAATCAGATCCAGATTCCTGACTTCATAGTCTCCACGAATCTGCTTGACTATGAGTTGTGAATGGCCATAAGCTTTGAGATATTCGACCCCCAGCTCCTTGGTGAAACTAAGCCCAATAAGTAGCGTGTTGTATTCGACCATGTTATTGGAGCACGGTTCGGTGAGCAATTAGGCTCGGGGCATGAAATGTTTCCCCGGTGAAACTAAGATAACTCTGACTCTACCAGAGATCTTAGGACATCCGGGGGCACTTGCCACATTAGTGGCTCAAGAAGCTCCGTCAAAATGCAACCGCTATATTTGTTAGTGCGATGTAGTGTTGACTTCATGGGCTTCATTCGGCAGGTCATCATATATCTCGGCTGCGTTCGTCATTGGGTTAGCAGCCAAAAGATCACAAATTACTTGTCCTTTGACCAACTTCTGTTGTTTGAAGTGCAGGTCGTGTTGGGACAAGAGCAAGACCTATTTCGCCAAATGTCAACTCATGGAGGCTTGTTGGGTGATAAATATTCAGACTGGATTTACATTGGAGATAATATAAATCGTCTGTCCGACTAAATAGTGCTGCATCTTCTGAATCGTGAACACTTATGCAAGGCAGTACTTCTCGATCATTGGATAATGAGACTCAGCGCTGACTAATGTTCAGCTCAGCTAGTATACCGCCTGTTCGTGACCGCTGTCGTCATCTTGTGCGAGCAAGGTGCTTAACGAGTGGTCCGTTGCCTTGGTGTAGATTAGGAACAGCTTACCTGACTGCGGTGCAACAAGAATAGGAGGCCTCGTGAGATATGCTTTGATCTCCTCAAATGCCATTTGACAAGCGTCATCCCAAATAAATGACACGCCCTTCTTGTTCAACTTAGAGAATGGCTGGCAGTTCCCAGATAGGTTCAGTATGAACCGTCGGATATATGCCAATTGCCTTGTAATCCCCTGAGCTCTCTCAAGTTTCTAAGAGGTTGCAAATCTTGAATCGCCTTCAATTTATCAGGGTCGACATGAATGCCCTTATTGGTGATGACGAAGCTGAGGAACTTGCCATTGGACATCCTGAGGAAGGATTTGGTAGGGTTCATCTTTAGCTAGTGAGCTCGCATGAGCTCGAACACCGTTCTAAGATCTTTGATGTGATCACTCTTGTCACGGCTTTTCACAACCAAGTCGTCGACGTAGCATTCGACCGTTTTCTAGGGATGACCCTGAAAAATCTTCGTCATTACCAGCTGGTATGTGGCGCCTGCGTTCTTTAAACTAAATGGCATGACTGTGTAGCAAAATATGCCAAGAGGTATTCTGAATGCCGTATGTTAGGCATCATCTGGGTGCATCTTGATCTGATTGTAACCTGAAAAGCCGTCCATGAAGGACATTCTCTCAAACTCACACGTATTGTCAATAATGATGTCAGTGATTCGGAGAGGAAAATCATCTTTAGGGCATGCAGTGTTCAGGTCTCTGTAGTCGACGCAGATCCTAATTGTCCCATTCTTCTTTAATACCGGGACAATATTCACCACCCACTCCAGATGCTACACTTCTGTGATGAAGCCGGACTCAATGAGCCTTTTCACTTCTGTTACGATTGCCTCTATAATTTGCGGACGAAACCATCTTTGCTGTTGCTTGACAGGTATAGCATTCGGCTTAATATTGAGGCAGTGGGTTGCCACATTCGGGTCTAGTCCTGGCATATCTTCATAGTTCTAAGCGAACACGTCGATATATTTCCTAACAAGAGCAATCAATTCTTCCTTTTATTCTGGGTGAACACTACCGCTCATGAAGATGAGCTTTGGATTAGCTTCATCGCCCATGTTGACTTGGATGACTATGTCTTCAGTGGGGGGTTCTCTTTGTTCGAACCGATCCCCATACTGCATGTTAAGGTAATGAACCCATGGGTCTTCCCATGTTGATATTTCCTTGTCGTCCTCCATTGTGGTAGGGTCGGTAGTAGCCATATTGACCATCAGAGCCTTGAAGGTTTCGCCCAGGCTGGCGTCAGAAACCCAAGCACATGAATCAGACGAATGTCCGTCTCCTTCATCGGGTAGGTGGTTGTCAATTAACCAAGAGCATTCATCTTCTAAAGAAGATTTGTATCCCAATCCCCTTCTGAATGCATAATAGTTGTCCGGCTTCCCTCTTGGGACATATGCCGTTTTGGGCGGGACTTGAGAACCTCGTCCAAAGCAAAGACCTCCCCCTTGTGCCAAGTTGTACCCCCACTTCTTCATGATATCTAGTATTTCTAGACTATATCTGAATGTGTAGAGTATAGGCTCATTGTCATCGACGTCTTCCTCTAAGAATTGATTCTGCGTCAGAACTGCATCTCCTTTTCCGTAGACCAAATCTTTTTCACTACAACCTTCGTCTGACAATTCTTCATCGTCAAGCTTGATTACAAGTGGTACAATGTCATTTAAAATAAAACCACCATCATAATCAAGCCTGGCTTTGATATCAGCTTCCCCACCACTATCCGTGCCTTGGGCCGATGATTTAGTATCGGACTCATTACCGTAGAGGGGAGAATCAGTGAAATAATTCTCCATCTCTTTAAATGGCTATTTGTCCGCGACCACCGTCTTGACTTCATTATTCGTGTCTACATATTTGAGACACTGATGAAGAGTAGAGGGAACTATAACGTTATTATGGATCCAAGATTGACCCAACAATAAGTTATAGGAAGTCTCAGCATCGATCACATAACATGTGACTTCAGACTTTAAATCTTCCATTTAGCACTTCACTCGGATTTTACCAAGTGGGCAAGACCCGCTAGTGTTAAATCCGTAGATCACTGTGCCTGTTGATGCCAGCTTACTGGCAGGAATCCCGAAGTTGTACATGAGGCGCAAGGGCATGATACTCACAGCAGAACCCAGATCAACCTGGATCCGGTTAACTTCACTGGAGCTAATGTATCCAGTGAAATACAGCAGCCTGTCATGCTTGGAATTCTTCGTCTGCATATCCTCCTTGGTAAAGATGATGCAAGGAACGTGCTTGGTGGCCAGGTTGCACTGCTGGACGGAAGACTCTGGTTCTTCCAGTGCTGGCTTGATCCAAGTAAGGAAGACTTCAGAATCAACTAGGGCTTCCTGAAGGGCCTCCCGGGTCTCCTTTGACAACCGCAACAACTCATAGATTGTGATCCTCGCCGGGATGTTAGTCAGTTGAGCTATCACATTGAAGCGATACGGGGAGTTCGAGCTTCCCGGTTTGTCTCCTCCAATCGGGCGATTGAATCGAGACTGCTTCGAGAGCTGAACCTCCTGGGGTTGCTTCTCCTTTGTTTTGACTGCATCCTCTTTAGCAGCTACCTATTGTTGTGGCTTTTTCACACGGGTGAGGGGAGTTATTGGCACCCCCAACTCTGTTAATGTATTGGCGTTTAGGTCAGGAGCCTCAGGGTGCTTGTACCTATACTCGTGCCCGCTCCTTGTGGCAAGAACTTCAGGTTGCTCTTCAGAGAGCTGAAACGTCATCATTCATTCATCGTCCTCCTCTAGGATTGCTGAAGTGGCATGGCATAGTTTCCCCTTCCCTTTGGATTTCTTCTTAGATGAAGAGGCAGCCCATTGCTCATCTCCAAATAAGCCCAGGTGGACCCACAGAACATCGCTATTTGGGGTCGTGTGTGGCACAAGCCCTTTTTGGCGTTGTCTATGAGGATCATCATTCACCGTCTTCATCGCCACTTTCACCATAGGTTCGGGTTCAAACCAAGTTAAAGCTACCGATCTAAATCTGATGAATACCTCATTCGCCCCAACCTTCTTTTCTTTGGGTGGCTTCAGCGTGATGAACCCCACATCGATTAGGGCTTGGATCTTATCCTTAAGGTCGTAGCACGATTTTGTGGGGTGGTGAACCACTCTGTGGTAGGCGCAGTACCTCGGGTCATCGGTCCTCTTCGCTTCCTCTTGATTTTAAATTGGAGAGAGCTTGATCTTGTTGTTCTCCACGAGATACTTGAAAAGACCAGGAATTTCATTCTCCCTGAAGGAATAAGTATTTGGGAATCTTGGCTCTAAAGTATTCTATCTCTGCGGTCTTTGTTGCCACTACGACTGTAACTGTTGCGGCGCTCGCTATTGTGCCTGTTGTGACGATTTTAGCTAGAATGTTTAGTTCGCGACTCTCATTCTTGACTGCTCTTTACCTTTACCATGTGGATGAAATTGCGTTTGGGAGCTTCTGCCACCGGCTGGCCTCTTTCCGCCTTCTTCCTTTTGAAGAACCGCTCAGCTTGCTCCCCGCGCACCTTTAGATTCTTCCATATAATAAAGGGCGTTGTTCCTATCGCTTCCAACACATCCAACGAGAGATTGTTGTGGCAAGTCTGGAGGATGAACTCCTCGATTATTGGATCCCGGCAGTTCATCGCCTTATTCCGGAACAGTTCGACAAAACTGTCTACAGTTTCTCCATCCTTTTACTTTTCCTCCAGCAACGTTCCAATGGATATCTCGGCATCGTCGTCAAAAAAGTTAGTGAGGAACATGAACTCTATGTCATCCCAGCTGGTAACGCTGCCCAGTTTGAGACGGCGGTACCTATCAAAGGCAGCTCCTCGAAAGGTGCCAACAAATGACCGAACCATCAAGGGCTCATTTCTAGAAATAACCCCCAAGTGAGATTTGAAATATATCAGGTGCTGGGTGGGAGACCCCTTTCCGTCCAACGGTGTAAAGTTAATCAGACTGAATTTCGACGGATATTGGATCGACTCCCACTCTCTTGGGTACGGACATGGTATGCCATTTTCTTCACCTCTTGAGCGGAGATCAATGTATTGATCTTACTCTCGAGGTCTTTTATCTTTTCGTTTTCTGGACTGGCGATATTACCGCTAGCATTCTCCTAGCTACCCCTAGCTTTTCGCTCTTCAGGGGGTTGTCTAGCGCCATGGTCTTCCTCCCCATCTGTGTCGCTGTCAGTTTAATTAACGTTATTGGGGTGACTGGTTTCACCCTGGCAGTTCATCAGTGTTTGGATTTGCTGGTCATGCATTTCTCGCATCTGCTGCATGGCCATCTCTATTTCAAACTTGAAATTCTCCTTCTATTTGGCCATCGCTTCTTCAACCATCTTGGCCACCTGTTCGGCACTGATCATGAGAGCTTCCCGGGGTTATCTCTCACTGAAAATCGTATTGTCGGAAGCCATTGCAGAGCCAGCATCTGACACTTCATCATCAGATGGCAACTCCTTTAGAATTTTGTCGTAGTTGGAACGTCGGATCGTCCCGGTGCGCAACCGTGTAAGCCGGTCGGATGATCGGGGACCAGTACGAGTCGACGCCTCTCTGCTTGTCATATTGTTAGTGACTCTTGACAATTAGTCACTTTGAGACACTGATCTTCTCCTGTGGAAGCATCTTGACCTGGGCTTCGGCAGTCCGCCACCAAGTCTATCGAAAACCGACACTCTATCTGGAGTTACTTTGTTGCAGCTACACTCCGATAACACTGCCCAGATTAGCCTGGAACAGGGACAGTGCGCAGGCTTCTCAAAGGAACTCCTCTTTCGGGATCTGTTCGTACACCCAGCATGATAGTACAACTTATCAGCATGAATGTCGGAGCAACCGATCATGTTTTGGCACGACTTCTCGGTATAACATCGTCGTCATCAGACGAAAATATCTCCTTTCGAGGATGGACTAGTTTATCAAAGCTGCCGAAAGTGACTCGCCTCGACGTTCGCCTGTGGGGGCGTGAAGTCTCAGCAGACTCTCAGACTTTGATCCTCAGTCCGGTTGATTGAGCTGCAGGGGTTTTGTTGCCTTCATTGAGGTGGGTGCAACCTCCTGCATCAGAAGTGAGCCATGATTTCCTCCACGGACCTAGGCGTTGTTTGATTGGAATTCTATCTCGACCATCTTGCGACAGGTCAAGGCGCTCCGTGCTTGCTTGCTTGGCAAGAACCAGTTTCGCTGGGAGTTTGGATGTGGACGCCGGAGGTGGATTCGGCCGAGGCAACTTGCATTGAGGTGCCAGCAGACTTGGGCTTCGGCACAAGAGCAGCTGGTGTCGGGGTGCTGGCGAACTTCGGCTTAGGTGTCGGGGCAGCTGGAGCTGGGGTGCCGGCAGCCTTTGGCGTTGGCGTTGTAGAGACTGGAGTTGGGACACCTGATTTCGGCCTCCAAACTCAGCGAATAGTCAGTGGCTTTGTGGCCATCTCTTCCTTCTTCAATTGGCAGACTTGTTGCACCAAAGCCGTGCTTGCGCAAGGAGTGCGCGGCGCTTCCGAATGCATTCCTGAAGCGTAGAACGGTTCCACTTGACTCGGACCCATTCGTTTGTTGACGGCTTCGCACGGCTGCGCACCGTCTGAGGCTGAAGCCTCTGTGTCAATCTAGATCTTAGATCCGCCTCGTAGCGGATCCTATCCGTTGACTGCATAGCCTTGGTGAATTTACGTGCAATGATTTGCCATCGCCCCTACCGAGTTCTCTTGGAAAGTGCGGGCACGCCATCTACGGTCATCTCAGAAGCCGGGGGAACTTGGGTTGCGGGCGCCGAGAAAATTTTACCGCTACCTGCAGCTTCGGCCGCAGCTGGGTTCGAATTGTCATCTTGGGACTCTGCATTTGAGGCCCAACGGATCTTCCTTGCAGCAGAGATCCTTCTGAAACGATAGGGAGAGGCAGATCTGGATGAGGAGGATACTTCTCGAACTTTTGCTGGTCGAACTCGTATTCGACCTACTCTTCGACCAGGATCAGGATCCACGATTGCGACACTACGACCTCATATTTGAGGCCGTTGGCTCCCACTGTGGTCTCCAGCTTGTTCACGGGGAAAATTAGTTCAATTGTCATTGCTTGAATTTGTTACAAACTTCTGTCGCTTACAACGAGATTCAAATAAAAAGACTGCCTTTTCATAAGGCTTACAACGAAAATCGAATAAAGATTACAACTTTACACCGTTTTTGAACAAACACGGGATCCGTTTTTCAGATTTTCGCTTGCGTGGATTCTTTGCCTGTGCCGGGAACTATTCCGTCCGTGGACCGCCGCGTAATCAGATCTCAGTGCGAGATCTACAGATCTGCGCTGATTATTTCACGAAGGAAATAATTGCTGACGGGGACCAACTCACGAAGGAGATGATCGCCGGAGTGGGTGAAATCGACAAAGCGAAGTCACGCACTACCCTGAGATTAAGATGAAGCTTAATCTAGAGGGTAAGATCGTAGATCTGACCTAGAACTCTTCTCCTCGCCATGTAGATCTGGAGTGGAATGCATTCTTCGCTTGCTTGAGATCTAGATCTGACTTTTTAGTCTTGCAGACGCTCAGATCTGTGCAAATGCTCTCACGAAGCTCGGCCTAGGACTCAGAATTTTCCAACCTTGATCAATGAGACCCCCCTCTCCTATTTATAGGGGAGGGGGTTGGGGTTTACTGTGCCGAGGCACCATCTGGTGCCTCGCCGTGAGCTGAGACACTCATTTGGATTTTCTGTTCTTTTCTAATCTCGTTCGTCCGGTATTTGAATCTGAGTCCGGTTCCGTCGACATTTGAGTCCAGTTGATTGCAACGTCGATCAGTTCAATTCTGTCGACGCTTGAGTCCAGTTGATTCCGTCTCGTCGACGTTCGAGTCTGGTCGACTCGCCTTGTAAGAACTTGCTGATCTGAAACTTAGTCGTTTGATTTATTCCACAATTCGTCGCTCCACTGACTTGTACGCCTTGCTGATTCACTTCATACATTTGTCGACTCGCTTTATGCGTTTTGCGACGCAGTTACGTCATTAGAGGTTCTTGATCGCATCGTCAGATAAGTCGTTGATTGTCAACCCACCGTCACGAGTCATATTCAGGTACTAATAAGCAATTTTCAATGCCTACACATGCAATTAACAAAAGGGAGAAGCCATACCTTCAGAGGAGAGGAACAAACCTCGATATCTTCAGGGATCGTTGGCTCAGGTGATTTATCACCGGGAGGAAGATCATCTCGAACAGTGCCATGTATCAAGTCGTCCATGGGGTGTCCACAAGCAGATCAGGGCGGCATTAGAACGGCGTCGAATCAACCCGACGATTGATTCCTTCTTTCTCCCACACACTCGGAGAAAACACTGGAGAATTATTCAGTAGGGATATCACCTATTAAGGGTCAACTTTCGTCCGGCTAAACTATTTCAAGCTCCGGAAATACTCCAACAAAGTACACGAGTATAAACTGTTTTCTATTTCGGCCGAGAAGTTCCTAGAAAATATTTTTATATTAAGGATAACTTGTCCTACTCCAACAAGGTACACGAGTATAAATTGTTTCCTATTTCGGTCTAGAAACTCCTGGAAAATATTTTTATTTTAAAGATAACTCGCCCGACTCCAAAAAGGTATACGAGTATAAATTGTTTCCTATTTTGTCGAGAAGTTCCTGGAGATTATTTTCATAAAATATTCTTAAGGATAACTCGACAACCTCTAAATGGGTACATGAGGATAAACTAATCTCTAAAACTCTAGTAAACGTACAAGCATAAACTGTGTTGATGCTAATCAACACGTCGCCGCCGAAGAATTCACCGATCAATGGTTAGACTCCAAACAAAGTTGGACGCCAGTCAACGCGTCGCACTTGCCGATCGAAGGCTAGATTCCACACATATTTTGACGCCAATCAGCATGTCACAGCTAAGAATTCCCCGATCAGCGGAGGCGTCTCGGAAAAAGTTTGATGGTTAGTTGAACGATAACTCAACGATACGAGTCTCGAACAAGTAAACTCAGCTTTAGTACAAGATTCTGATAAATGGTCAGACAAAAAATACAGCACCGTGATACTTTCAGCTATCCTACAAAGCACTGGAAAACCTAGAAGGATTGAAGGGATCAAATTCTGGAGCTAATTTTAGGAGCAAAAAATTCATCTACCGGTTTCAGGTCAAGATTTCCACAGCGATCAGGGAATAAATGCAGTACAGTGGCGCTTTCAGCCATCCTACAAAGCACTGGATAATCTGGAAGAATTGGGGGGATCAAAGACTGAAGCCATTTTCAAGTCCTGTCATACCGACTGAAGGTTAGGACCTATCATATCCAAAGTATCCCAGGCTCATCTAAAAAAGATCAACACTGAGAAACTTTGGAGGAGGTATCTGTAGGCATTAAAAATTACTTATAGGTGCCCGAATGTGACTCGTGACGGTGGGTTGACAATCAACGACCCATCTGACGATGCAACCAAGAATCGCTAATGACGTAATTGGGCCGCAAAATACACAAAGCGAGTCGACGAGCGCATGGAGTGAATCAGCAAGGCGTACAAGTTAGTGAAGCGACGAATCGTGGAATAAATCCAATGACGAAGCTTCAGATCAGCGAGTTTTGATAAGGTGAGTCAACCGGACTCGTACATCAACGAGACAGAATCAACAGGGTTCGAACGTCGACAAAACCGAATTGATCGACGTTGCAATCAACGATACCTAAACGGCGACGGAATTGAATCGATCGAGCTCCAGAATTAACAAGATAATCAATCGGACTCAGACTTGACGTGGCTGGGGTAAATCGAGATCAGACAAAACATCAGGAGGAATCACGAATGGACAAAAACACCAGAACCAAAGGGTCTCAGCCATTTTTGGCCGAGACACCATTTGGTGTCTCAGCCAAGGCCGAGGCACCAAGGTGTTTCGGCCCACAAAATTCCCCCTCTCTCCTATAAATAGAGGAGGGGGTCTCAGTTAAAGAGGTTGGAATTTTTGTCTGAGGTTGGAATTTTTTGAGTATGAGGCTGAGATTCATGAGAGCTTTTGCACAAATTCGTGCATCAGCAAAGAAGAAAAGTCAGATCTAGATCTCGTGCAAGCGAAGAACGCGTTTCAACTCAGATCCACACAGCGACAAGGAGATTCACAACAGATCCAGACCAGAATCAAGGTGGTTCCAGGTCAGATCTATCAAATCCACCCTCTAGATTAAGCTTCATCTTAATCTCAGGGTTCGTGCGTGACTTATCTTTGTCGATTTCACCCACTCCGGTGATCATCTCCTTCGTGAGTTGATCCCCGTCGGTGATTATTTCCTTCACAAAATAATCACCGTAAATCTGTAGATCTAGCACCTAGATCTGATCACGCGGTGGTCCACGGATGGATAAAAGATTCTCCGACATAGGCCAAGATCCCACGCAAGCGAGGATCTGAAAAATAGATCCGCATTTGTTCACAAAAGGGCAAAAAAGTTGTAATCTTTGTTGATTTTCATTGTAAGCCTTATGAAAAGGCGACTTTTATTTGAATTTCGTTGTAAAAACAAAGAGCTGTAATAGATTCACAATCAATGACAATCACCGCAATTTCTCCGCGAACAAGCTGGTGACCACAGTGGGAGCCAACGGCCTCACATCTGAGGTCGTCGTGTCGCAGCCACGGATCCAGATCCCGGTCGAGGAAGAGGTCGAATATGAGTTCGACCAGTAGAATTTTGAAGAGTATCTCTCCTCCTCATCTAGATTCACCTCTCCCTGCAAGTCCAAAAGGGTCTCCACTGTAAGGAAGACCCGGTGGGCCTCAGATGTTGAGTCCCAGGAGGACGATTCCAACCCCGCTGCTGCCAAAGTTACAGGTAGCGGTAATACTCCCTCGGCGCCCGCAGCCCAAGTTTCTTCGATGCCTAAGATGACTGTCAATGGCGTGCCCACACTCTCTAAGAGAGCACGGCAGCGACGGTGCCAAAGCGTGGTGCGTCAATTCGCCAAGGCATTACAATCAATGGATGGGATCTACTATAAGGCGGACCTAAGATCCAGGTTACAGCAGAGGCTTCAGCCTCAGATAATCGGTGGCCCTCCAAGCCATCGGCAAACGAATAGGTTCGAGTCAAACGGAACCGTTCAACAATTCAGGAGCGCATCTAGGAGCGCCGCGCACTCTTTGCGCAGGCACAGGCTTTGGTGCAACAAGCTCACAAACTGAAGGAGGAGGTGGCCATGAAGCCACCAACAATCCAACAAGTCTGGAGGCCCAAGTCCGCCGGCACTCCAACTATGGCGATCACGGCACCAAAGCCAAAGTATGCTGGCGCTTTGACCCCAATTGCCCCGGCGCCAAAGCCAAAGTCTGTCGGCGCCCCAACACCATTCGCTCTGGCGCCAAGGCCACTATCGGCGTCTACATCAAAACTTCCGGCTTCAATTATCAAGCCTACAATCACAGAGCGCCTTGAACTGTTATAAAGCGATGAAGGCAAAATTCTAATCAAGGAATGCCTAGGTCCATTGAGGAAATCACGGGTCACTCCTGATACAGGAGGTCTCGCCCACCTCAATAAAGGCAACAAGACCCCTGCAGCGCTACATACCGAACAGAGAATTGAAGTCCGAGAGTCCGTCGAGACTTCACGCCCCCACAAGTGAACGTCGAGGCGAGTTACTTTTGGCAGCTTTGATAAAGCAATCTGTCCTCAGAAGGAGACATTTTCGTCCGATAGCGACGACATTATACCTGAGAAGTCGTGCCAACACACGATGGGTTGCTCCGGCATTCATGCCAATGAGTTGTACTATCATGCTGGGGGTACGAGCAGATCCCGAAAGAGGAGTTCACCTGAGAAGCCTGCATGTTGCCCCTGTTCTGGACTGATCAGGGCGGTGCTATCGGAGTGTAGCTGCAACAAAGCAACTCCAAAAGGGTGTCGGTCTTCGACAGACTTGGTGCAGGAATGACGAAGCTCAAGTCAAGACGATTGCACAGGAGAAGCGACGAACTGCTGAGAGTCACCAACAATATGATGGGTAGAGGAACGTCGACTCGTGCCGGTCCCCAACCATTTGACCGGATAACTCCTCTGCAGACCGGAACTATTCGGCAGCCCAATTACGACAAGATCCTAAAGGGGCTGCCATTAGATGATGAAATGTCGGATGCTGGCTCCGCACTGGCCTCTGACAACGCAGTCTCTAGTGAGGGACAACCCCGTGAAGCCCTAACGATCAGTGCTGAACAGGTGGTCAAAATGCTCGAAGAAGCGATGGCCAAGCAGAAGGAGAACTTCAAGTTCAAAATGGAGATGGCCATGCAGCAGATGC
>JBAKGM010027651.1:0-21975 GCA_037177215.1 Asparagus racemosus
TTAAATTGTAGTTACTTGAGACCTTGGGTTGGGAAAGTCTTGGTTCATGTTATCGGATGTGACTGTTGATGTATCTTCCAGACTTGCTCTAAGTGAACCATTTCGCCCTTGGGGTTGGTTTGTTGGGCCAGTGAATCGTTTCGCACGTGGCCAGTGAAATCGTTTCGTCACCTGAGTCCTACTTGGTCCGGACAAGTCAGAATCAGATTGCATGTAGTCCTTTGATCGGATCATTTTAGGCACTGGATGTGCTTAGAGGAATATGAGCAGTCAGTTATCTGAGTATATAAACGTTGACTCTTGTGAGATATAGACCAGAGACCTGATATAGAATGGCTAGACTTTAACACTAAGTAGAGACATTTGACAGTTAGGCCATCTGGTTGTACGGACACACGAGTTGCACTTGTGGATGTTTATTTCAATATATGTTCCATCCGTGTATAGTTCGAGGTTAATATTTAGTTATTTACAATCTGAGATATATGGTATATATATGAGGGTTTCCTTGTTTGGATTATTTCGCTCGACGTACTACATCTCGTTTTTGTAGATTTCTAAATATTAATCACCAGGATGTACATGGATAGGTATTCGAATTGTTATACCTGGATCATTCTCAGCTTCTGATTACTTGTATGCATTTATATTGATTATTATACTGCTATCTCGTTGTGGGATCTTGCCGTGTGTTATACACGCTGACATACTCCATTCTCTTGGTGTACGTTAGATTTAGATGACGGATAGGTCTAGTATACAGAGGTATCAGAGACAGGGTATTCCCAGCAGGAGTGCCGCACCGCTGGGGCAGAAGAACCGCTAGAAGCGTTGGTTTTATTTATGCAGTTGGTATCAGACTTTAGACTTCATCTTATTTTTCTTTAGTTCAGTAGATGTTCTTGACTATTCAGTTTTGCTTTTATCTAGATGCATTGAACTCTTATTTATTTTGTCTAGGATGATATTTACTTGGTGATATGTATTCGTGTAGTTCTGGATTTGTTTATTACATTCTTGCTGATCGTGACTATGATTGTGAGACCTGTGATTTTATTATGATTATGGCTTGACGCTTGGCGTGTTAGGTTGAGGAGAAGAGTTTTTATTTTGTACTCCTCGATCTAATACGTCGCTGGCTTGTTCGCGTTCCATTTTCACGTAATTTGACAAGTGGGGCATGACAATGACTAAACTCAGGTTATAATTTTAGAGAATACAAGAAATGAGAAAATTTTATTGGACAGGGTTCTTTTCTGTGTGCCGATGGAGTGTTGTTCTTATGCGCCACTGATGGTGAGATCTATAGGCGAAGGATCTTCTTGCAAATTTTATGAAGATTGCCAAAGTTGAGCCAAGCTTGATCTCTAATCTATTTTGAAGATGCTAAAATCCTCTCTAAGATTGATCGCTAGTGCTTAGATGTCAAGATGCCCCGAAAATGAGCAATCTTCCCTCCTCTTATTGGCTAAGAGAGAGTTAGTGGGCATTAAATGTGGATTTAGTGGCCATTAACTTAGGACATAATTGGGCTAAACTATTACCACAAAAATAACTTTTAAAATAGTTATGGGCAAGGTTCACCAATAACGTAATGGCAAAGTTTGCTGAGCAGTCATGGGTGAATTTCATTCTAGTGAACTTTGCCAAAATGTGGGTAGCCCACTTCCCTTGGGATGTAGATGATGTGGCCTCCGTTGGCTATTTGGGTGAAGTTTGTTTTAGGCGAACTTCACTTGAGGCTTCTCTTTGACTTGGTCTACGAGTGGAGCTTTGTTGTAGCTTAGATGAGTCTCATTATGGCTTGGGCGAGCTTCACTAGGGCACGTATTTGGCCCACATGAAGCGTTTAGCCTATGGGCATTCCCTTCTCAAGCCCGTATTGGTCTTAAGTATCAAACTCATGTATCTGTACTTGTTGATGCTCAAAACATGTTCACGATTATCCCATGTTCAAGAAGTGAATGCCCGTGAGCTGAACACTTCATATGGGCCTAAGCACGAGCCCATGTTGAAGCTCATCCAAATAATAGTGAAGTTCACCCAAGCTTCATGAGAACTTCGCCCCAAAAGGCTTATGTGGACCACGTCATCCATATCTCAAGGAACACCCACATTCTGGCAAAGTTTGCTGAGATGTACTTTCCCCAAAGCCATTTAGCGAGCCTCATTAAGAATTGCTTAGCAAGCTTTGCCTTTGGCTGTTACAGGCAAACCTCACCATTGATTGTTTCAATAGCATTTTTTAGGGAAATGGTTCTTTCCTGTTATCTCTTCAGTTAATGGCTCACTTAATCCATATTTAATGGCCACAGCTCTCTCTCTCTCTTAACCTATAAGAGGAGAGGAGATTACCCATTTGAATGAAACTTGGCATTTTTTAGAAGACTTATATTCAGCATGGCTTGATACCAAGGCTCACCATCTCCAAGCCGCTAACGCAGCTGAATTTTAGCTTCCTCAGTGACTTTCAATTAGCAAGATTGTCGGACCATCAACGGAGTATAAAACTGAAGCTCCACCGGCACTCTAAAAAGAACCTCAGATCTCTACAAATTTTTCTTATTTCCTTTTAGTTTTCTTTAAATTGTAATTTGAGTCAATTATAATTCAAATATTCTAAATAGGATGGCGACTCCGCTGGGGACTACTTTCTCAACTAATGAGAAAATTGTGTTGCAGTCTGACACTAAGGCCCTCAGGTCATTTGCTGAATCGCTGGTCATTGAATTTGACCAAGCAAAGTTTGAGGAATTTATTTTCTCTGACAATTCATCGAGGGTTACCGCCAGGAGCTATCGCAAAATTCACTGTAGCATGAAAGCATGGTCAAATTGGACCTTCGCACATATCAAGGTGAACTTTGCCAAAAGCAATCTGAGCTTCGCTACAAGCTAAACGAGCTTCATGGAGAAGTATTGACCCTTGCTTCAACTGAGGTCCATGGCATTCATACATTTCTTGATTTAGGACACCAGTCCATAACCCTCTTGGGGGTTCGCTTTTAAGCATCTCGCAATGCTCACCGCGTTTCCTTAATGGTAGCAAAGAATAGAGGTAACCCTAATCTAAGAATGGTGATTCTTCATTCAAATCATAAGCTCTCACTTGTGATGAAGATTTGATTGACCACACTAGCTGTAGATCAAATCAACATCGTCATAAGCGATGTTCCCAAACGAAGTTGCCTCTAAGGGAAGCAATTGCCCAAGCTAAGTTAGAACTCCTACAGATTTAAGAGAGTTATTTCCTCTAAAGAGGGCAGGCCAATGTCAACATTGTGCGACCACAAGAGAAATTTTTATGGCAGTTCAAACGAATTGCCATGCAAGTCTATTCCAAAAAGGGAATCAGTTTTTAATCATCTCGGTCAATCTCCTAAGCCTTCAAAGGCTAGAAGAAAAGATGATGATGCACCCGAAAGGGTGAAGGCAACATCCAAGAGTTGACAATCAATATGACTAGTGTGGTCTCTAGAGACGAAGAAGAAAATGCCAATAGTCCTTCTTATCCTAGATATTCTTATGGCATTGGAAGTATAGTTCTACACACTGATGGTGTGTATCGTCACACAAGGTCAAGGCAAGGGGCGGTGATTCCCTTTGATTACTCCCTCCTCTAGATGCATACTCCTCGAGCTTCATCCCAAATTGACCAACCCACCAATGACGCCAATTCTGTTATTGTGTTAAACAGAACCCCTAGTTCAAGTCAAGAATAGGGATGAGTGATAGGTGTGGCGGACAGAGAAGCTCATGAAGACCTTCTTCGGCAAATAGAAGCTAAGAAGAAGGCATTTGACGATCACTATGAATGCTTCGAAATGATGTTCCAACAACTTATGGTTACCCCCCAGCAATAGAATGCAAGCTTGTCAAAAAGGGAAACGATCGATTATGTAAACACCCTTTGAGAAAGAATAGCTGCATCAAGAAGATGCTAATTCAATTCACTTAATATCAGATACATCAGCTCCACCAAAAGATAGCCATGAGATGAAGGTCCTTGTAGGTCTCCAAAAATAGCTCAACGCTCTTACCCAACGGACAAAGCTAAAGAAGGTTGGGATTACCACACCTTATTCCATCGAGTGGGACTCTGTTCCCTACTCAATGAAGTTTAAGCTGCTGACATTACATACATTCGATGGTAAAGGTCCCTCGAACCAACATATCTACTACTTTCATCAGAAAACAGGAAATATAGTAGGGAATGATGCCATCAAGGCCTGACTTTTCATTGATATCCTTCAGTGGGATAGCCCTTGATTAGTTTCAGAACATGGCTGAGGATCAATCAAGTCCTAGGCTAATTTGGAGTCTTCGTTTCTCTCCCAAATTCATGAGGAACAATTAGATGTGACCATGGCTAGGCTTCTCTCCAAAATGTAGAGAGGTAACGATTTGGTTAGAGACTACATTGAGCGGTTTAGTAATCTAAGCTCACGTTGTCAGGATACGCCACTGTCGATGCTACTTCAAACACGTTGGCACAATTTCTTGAGCTGTATTGAAGCTCACATGGGTGTTGTAAAAGCAAACTCCTGGAAGGACTTAATGGAGCAAGTAAAAATTGTAGAGAAGTTCACTAAACGATTCAACAAATTTGATCCCCACACTAACAACAAAGGGGAAAAGAACAAGCAAGGACAATCATCCCAATCAAAAGCCAAAGAGAGTTATGTGGTCAAGGATAAAATACAGATGTTCATCGACTTAGGGATTCTCAAAATTCAACCTGAGCAAAAGAAGGTCACTGCTAAGATGGTGACTCTTTAATTCGGGTCCATATCAGTAACTCAAGCTTAAAATGGAGAAATTCCCATTCCTACTGCAAGAATGAAAGTGGTCAATCATGACCAATAGGGTTAACGGAGTCAAGGCTTTGTCCCTCTCACTACGCCAAAACGAGAGATGATGTGGGTCCACCCTGACTCGTCCAAGACAAGGGTTGGGTATTTTCAAAAACAATGGTCAATGCAAAACCTAAACACAAGATAAGATCTTGCAACACTATCTCCGCAATCATAGGTTAGGAATCACTACAAGTTTCTTCACTTACAGATTCAGAAGAAGAGAAAATTGTGGTTCAACCTGACCGAAGTTCGCATATGAGGACAAGATCTAGAACTGTTACTTGAGGAATTATGATAGGCCGAAATCATGTAAATAGCTCGAACTCATCAAACAAAAAGAGACGCAGTCTAATAAGGCATTATAGCAACCATCCTCCAGTTCTAAAGTTCCATTCCAGTATGATATATTGGCTCAATTAGCCAACATCTTGGCTTGTATAACCTTATACGAACTCCCACATTTGTCTAAGGGCACGAAGAAAGCTTTGAGAGAGGCATTAGAGGATAGTGAAGCATTTCTTGCCCACATACCCGAGCTTACCCAAGGAGAAGAACAAAGGAAATGCTACCAATATTGACAGCAAGAGCCTTGTATCACTTTCAATTTGGACGACATGCTCATCAAAGATCATCATCATTACTGACTCCTCTACTACACTAGTTATGTCAGTTCGATGAAGATCGAGTGAATTCATATTAATCCAAGGTCTGCTCTGAGTATCATTCCATGAAGACTCCTTAGGTTCTTGGGCATTCCACTTACAAGCTCGCAAATTGTTACTATCTTTAGATTTAACTCCAGGAATAGCCGATCTCTTGGGAGAATCTGACTTAGGTGTCAGATTAGTAATCTCAACACTGAGGTGGCATGTCATGTCATCGATGTTCAAACTCACCGTGGATTCACACTGATATGATCGTCCCCTCAACACTCCATCAATATTTTAGATATATTGATCAACAGGGATTCTACGAAAGGGCGATGCTAAAAAGTATCCTTTCAAGGGAGTTGAAAATTACTTCACTGACTCTCTCTTGTATGATGAAAATTATACAATCAAGATCACCATTCCTGAAGACACGAACAATAGTGCTGAGGTGGATAATGAATCCAACCTAAATGAGGATCCTATCTCGGAGATGGAGCCTCTTGTAATTACCTTAGAGGACCCTTGTACAAACTAATTGGCTAAAAATCAGGGCGAGTGACTTTTTAATGATAACGTAGAGTTTGCTTATGACTGATCTTCAAACTATGAGCATAAAAAATCAGAAGTTGATGCTTTACTATCTAGGCTAGCTTTAAAATCAATTTTGTACATACCTATAAATGAATCTTACATGACTCACCAACTCATGGACTACTCAGAAGATGCTACCTTCATTGTTCATGGTAAAAAGAACATCCATGATCTTATTATCTTCTGAAAGGTTGAGTCACAACCTTATTTTACAACCTCAGATGATTAAGTTGAAAAGATGCCTCCGAATATAGGGTATGACTTCACCCTAAAATAGGGGTTGAACTTCAACCGAGGACCGCGCGTTCCCCTAATTCTCTTCCTACCAAAAAGAGAAGCCTCCGAATATTTTAATAGAACTAAACATGGACTCGGAACATTCACCTTGAAGTCAACTCACAAACAGGACAAACATCTAATGATATCCTAAGTAGTTCTTCAAATACATATAATTGAGATTCTGATGACAGCATTGGCGATAAGCCTAAAGAACTAGCGGTTAACATGGTGTTTTATAGTTTGATCATGGACTTGGACGAATCTGAAGTATTTGATAACCCTAAGAATGACCCTTAGGAAAAACATCTTGGAGCACAATGGGAGTCGTGCTTCAAACCAAGTGAGCCGCCCACTAAAGACAAAGTGATCCAAGTCAATATATGTGATGAAACATATCCCAAGCCCATCTTTATCACCAATAGTTTGTCCCCATTGAAAAAGAACAGCTTATATCCCTTGCCCAAGAATACATCGATGTCTTCGCTTAGAGTTATGAAGACATGCCTAGGAAGGACTCAAGTTTGCTATGCATCGCCTTAATATTTATTCGAGCATCAAGCTGGTCAAACAAAAGTAGTGACGCTTTCATACTGAGTCTTGCATGGCCGATTAGCTTACATCTTTAGATTTATGGTTAATCTATCTGGAAAATATCAACCATTTTAAAGGTTGATGAAGAAGGGTGTTTCGTTCGTATGGGATAGGGCCTATCAAAAAGCATTTGATAAGATCAAAGAATATCTCAGGAAGTCACCTGTCCTAGCCGCACCAATATTGGGAAAACCATTCCTGGTGCGCGGTAGAGCTATGGACCATTTTCTCAGAACATTTCTTGCCCAAAAAATGGTGGTGGCCATGAACAAGTCATTTACTATCTTACTCGAACTATGATTGGAGCTGAGCATTGCTACAACCCAGTTGAAAAGGAGTGCCTAGCTCTAGTGTTTGTAGTCCAAAATATGCGGCACTACTTAACGGGCCAATCCATCCATGTCATCTCGAGAGTCAATTCTCTATGGATACTCATGACAAAAGCTGAATCTCTGAATTCTAGGCTCGCTAAGTGGGCTATATTACTTTCTTAATATAACATGACATTTGTACCTCAGAAAGCAGTTAAAGGCCAAACAATAGCTAACTTCCTGGTAGATCAACCATCCTCAAGTCTGGACAATCGAGTTTGGAAGCTTTACTTCAAAAGTGCATCACAACGTAATCATAAATGGACAATTGTTGTAGGAGTGGGGTTGGTACTCATTGATCCCCGCGGTCATGTCCTTCCATGAGCTTGTTCGCTAACTGAGCCATGCTTCAATAATGTGGTCGAATACAGTACCATCATAATTAGATTGCAACTTGCTCTAGACATGGCGTGAAATATCTTGAGGCCTACGGCTATTCCAAATTGATCGTCTACCAGATAAAGGGAGAATGCGTGGTCTGGCATAGCAGCCTCATACCTTATCATGAAGCAGCTTTGAAGCTCGCTCGATATTTTGAAGGGTTTTACATCAATTATGTAGCTTGCCTTGAGAACACTCATGTTAATGCTTTGCCATCACTCACAGCTACTCTCGCTCTGACTTCCAACTCTACCAAGTAGATTACAATAGCTAGTCATCAAGTATGATCTCCAAAAGAGATCATGGAAGCTAACGAGGTGAATATCATACATGGGTCCTTCGAGCCAAATGATTGACATTATTCCATTATTGACTACGTCTTGCACGGTATATTACCAGACAATCCCAAGCAAGCAATCTCTATTCAAAGAAGAGCCTCACTATTTTTTTTATAATTCTGCCACACAAGAATTGTATTTGACGGCATATTGCTTCGATGTTTGTCATCGAATGAGGCCTAAGAGGCACTGAAAGAAGCCCAAGACGGTACAGGTGGACTAATCAACTGGGACCTAAACTCTAAGACTGACTTTGTCGGCTAAGGTATTATGGGCCAATGATGATTGTAGACACAGTGGCCTATGCCAAGAGGTGTCACGCATGCCAATTCCATGCTAATTTCCTACATCAATCTCTAAAAGAATTACATCTAACTGTCACCTCATGGGCATTTGAAATGTGTGTGTTTCAGGTCTTTTTGTATTGCAATTGTCGCAGATTACAATAAAATTAACAACAATGAAACAAAGGAAAATTTATATTTCCTAGGGCTCTTTTCTGTGTGCCAGTGGAGTGTTGATCTTATACTCCGTTGACGAACTGAATCAAGACCTACGACTCTTTTGCTGCTGGCGAGGGTCAGATCACTTGGAAGTTGGCTCAGTCTTCGCTTCATGATACTCCTCTGTGTACATGTCTCTCATTGTTCTTTTTTCAAACACTTTAAGATGAATGGCCTCCTTAGGATGTGGGTTAGTGGCCGTTAAAATAGGAAATAGTGGGGGTGGTTATCCCCTAAAAATAGCCTGAAATAGCTAATAGGCGGACTTCGTGACCTTGGCAAAGTCCGCTGAAGGCGTGGGTGAGGTTCGCTGCAGTTACGGGTAAAGTTCATCACAATTATGGGTTCGCCTTATCCGAAAGTGGATGACTTGGTCCACTTGAGTTGACGTGAGCTGAGTTCATTGGTTGGCAAGCTTCGGTATGAGTTCGAATTTGACACAAATTTCGACTCTAAGCTTGGCCGACTAATGATGCCTTTCAACTCGGCACGGGAGTCGACTCACGTTCAATTTGGTCAAGACGAGCCGACATGGGCTATCTGCGAGCTTCACTTATGAGTTTGAATTTAACATAGAATTCAACTCTAGGTGTGGCCGACTATTAGCACCTTTTGACTCGATATGGGTTGTGTCGACTCGTGTTTTACTTGGTTGGATTTAGTTGATATGGGTTGCTTGGCCAGGGTCTCTTCAATTACCAGGCGACCTTCACTACTGCTTTTTGGGGGCTTGACTTTAGGCTTGTTTGAAGTGTTTAGCCTATGGGCGTTCACTCCTTGGATCCAAGCTGGTCATCAGCGCAAGTGAAAATACATTTTGACCGCGTACAAGACCCCCCCAAAGTTTTCAAGATACTGCATTCAATCTTGTAGCATGGATTGAAATACTTTGGGTGATTAGCTAGAGGCATCTTCTGAGCCTACTATTGGGAGTGGAGTCTCTCCTGCGGTTGGAGAAGAACCTTAGGTAGTCCCTGTTCAAGAGCCTAGAGTCAGCTCTTCAGGTAATTTCTCACTTCGTATGCTAGATATTTTTTGAATATCTTTCATTGATGTGCTTCTCATGTGTAGAGAAAGAACCTATTTCTCTAGATGATGATGAGGATCGAATGGGATCTGGGCATGACGATACTGATACCTACTTAACCGAGCCTGATGATGGGGCCGATATTGGTGGTTACTCTCCAGGTACTCTCTTTGGCTCTTTCATGATGACTTTGTTTTAATAGCTGACATTTTGCTTATGTGCTAGACGATGAATTGAACTTTGGGGTCATGAGTGAAGCAATGTTGATGTACTTCCCCATGAGTGGACTTTTAAAATTTGGTTGAAGGTGCCTCTGGTCCATTACAATCTATACCCGCCATTGAGACACTTGAAACTCCTAGTTCGGTCACAGTTTCATCAGCACGGTGAAGTCTGATCATTCAAGGATCAACTGAAGATGATGATGATCATTTCGTCTCCCCCATACTTGTAGGGAAGAGGTGCCACTGAGTTTTGAATCCCGTCCGGGTGAAAGTTCGAGTGTACATGCATTTGCTTTCACTGAACTAGGGGTTTCTTCCACAAGTGTTGGAGCTATGCCAATAGACATATTGACGACTACAGCAATGGTTGTCAGAACCACCGTCTGGTCTAATATTATAATGACGTCTACCTTGTCTCCTGCTATATCAGAACTCTTGGTCACACTTGCTCCGTATTTGATACCGGGTAACGAACAGGTGCAAGCCTCGCCATTTACTTCTCTTGCCATCACAGATGCCATAGTAACTTCTTCAAAAGTTTAATGATGGTTTTGTTGAAATCTTCAGCTAGCCCATTAGCAGCTGGATTGTATGGCGTAGAGGCCACATCTTGAATTTTGAACTTGTTGCAAAATTTGAAGAATGGTCTGCTGATGAATTGGGGACCGTTGTCGTGAATGATTCATCTAGGAATTCTGAATCGGTAAATCACGTGATGTTTCAAAAATTTAATCACTTGAGATGTTTTGACTTCTCTAAGGAGAACAGCTTCAGCCCATTTAGAGAAGTAATCTGTAATGGCCAAGATAAATCGATGACCCTTAGCAGAGGTGGACTGATCGATCCGATGATGTCCATGCCCCAAGCTTCGAATGGCCATGAGGCGGCTGTCAGATGTAATTCTTTCAGCGGTTGATGTAGGAAGTCACTTTCGTCTTCAAACCTCTGAATCGGTGAGTGAAGTGACGTGCATAGATTCCTCTCCAATGATTGCAGAGATGGAATTACAAATCTTCATTTTGGATTTAGACTTCGAGAGAGTCCAGTCTTCGTCTTGAAGGAGGTCGGGATGCACCAACATTATTTCCCCTCTCACTGTGGTAAGAGGAACTAAACCTCAACTTTACTGATTTTGGTGATCATAGTTTACCACCTCCATCCTTGTAGTAGAAATGAGAACAACACCATTTTGGGCTTGAATTTTCGGCATGGAGCAGAACTGAAGTGTTACCATGTTAGCACTGACCTTCTTCTGTTTAGGTTTGAGCTTGAGAATTCCCGATTCGACGAATATCTAGATTTTATCTTTGAGGATGTAGCAGTTCTTCGTCGGGTGCTCTGACATGCTATGATAGAGACAATGATTAGGGTTGTTGGTTTTTCTACCTCTTCAGGGCGTCTAGCTTCTGGGAGCTTCAGGCGATTTCCTTTGTTGAGGACATGGAAGATAGCGACTGTATGTTCGTCTTTGAATGAGTAGTTGCGCTGGAAGTTCTTCCTTGGTTCTTTTTGATGGTTGTTGTTGGAATTTTAGACCCCAATTGTGAAAGTCTCTTTGGCTTTCAGTTGTGATGTCTGCCTTTGTTTACTCTTGTTGCCCTTAAAATTGATGCGGGTCTTAAACTTGTTGAAATGCTCTGATGATTTTTTGGCCATCTCTGCTTGTTCCATCAAATCCTTCAAAGTGTGGGCAGTGACAGCACCTAGGTGAGCTTCAATTTTCACTAGAAAGTTATGCCGACAAGTTTGTAGTAGCATTGGTAGAGGCATATCTCAACATCGCAATGTCTGATTGCGGTACCGTTTGATATATTCTCTAACCATCTCATTTCTGTTTTGTTTCTTGGAGAGGAGCTTAGCTATAAGAAAATTGGATTGTTCCTTGTGAAACTGCGAGATGAACTTAGATTTCAGATCCGCCCAAGATCTGATTAAACCTTCGGGCAAGTTCTGAAACTAATCAAAGGCTACCCCCTGAAGAGTGCCTATAAAAAGATGTGCCTTAATGGCATCATTACCCACTACATTCCCAGTCTGTTGATGGAAGTAGGCGGCTTGAACTTCATAGGGTAGGGAACCATATCCCACTCGATGGAGTAAGGTCGGATAATCCCCACTTTCTTAAGCTCCGTTCGTTGAGAAAGAATGTTGAGCTGCTTCTGGATGTCCTCTAAAGCTTTCACTTCTTTGCTTGGTTTGGCAAGCATCGTTGTTGCTGACCCTGCATGCTCAGAATCTGTGTCGCTTTGGTGCTCTTGATTATCTTCTAGAGGGTTTTCATTGATTGAAATTTTTCCTTTTGAAGAGCTTGCTTGACGATGAGGATTTGACAAGAGTTGCTCAATCATCCTTTCTAGGCATTCGATTCGACTGTCTGCCTCTTTCTTCTGAATTGCCATTTGAGTTAGAACATCTTCTCGATTCATTGTATTTGCCTCCCACTATCGTCCTTGACTTGAACTAGGGGTTGGATTTGATGCTATGGCTGAGTTGGCATCGCTAGAAGCTAGTTGATTTGCTTGAAATGAGGATTGCGGTGACTGTATAGAAGAATAATTGAAAGGAATAGCCACTTTCCTCCTTAGTCTGGTGTTGCGAAACACTCTCTCATCTGCTGGAAGTATAGATCAGATGTCTGGAGAATAACTTGGATCAAGAGAGCTATCTGTGTCTTCCTTTTCATCTTTGGAAGTTACACTCGTCATGTTGACAGTAAAGACTTGAGCTTTGTTCCATCGAGTGCGTCGTCGTTGCTTAGTATGAACCCTTAAAGGCTCAAGAACAGGACCGAGATGGTTGAACACTGACTCCTTGTATTGGTAACTTTCTCATACGCTGAGACTACGTCTCTAAGGGCCACACAGTGCTGACATTGGCGGGCTTGCTTTAGAGTTATGAATTCTCATAAATCAACATTGGTGCCAACTTCGATGGCTTTGGCCTTAAAATGCGAATGTTGCTTACAACAATACTGGCCCGATGTTTGTCCAGCGAGATTATCAATGATGATTTTATTCCTCTGAGGGAATTTTGGTGAGGAATTACCCCCATTCTTGGCTTCTAATGAGGAAGCATAGCGAGCATCACGAGATGCTTAAAATTGAACTCCTAAAGGAGTTGATGACTAAAGCCCGAGATCAGATGCGTTAACATGTTGATCTTTGCTTGAGGCAAGAGCCAGATTTCCTTCGCCTATGGAAAGGTTTGTTTGGCTTCTAACTAAGCTCAAACTGTCCTCAGCGAGGGTGGTACGCGGGGGTCATGTTAGACCCGAGATTCACACTACAACAAATTCTACGACAATTGCGTATAGTTAAAGAGCTTTTATTCTCGAAATCGATTCCTCAAACTTCGCTTGGTCAAATTCAATGACTAGTGTTTCAGCAAAAGACCCGAGGGTCCTAGTGTCAGTTTACGACACAATCGTCATGTCAGAGGAGAAAGAAGTCCCCAGCAGAGTCACAATCCTATTTCAGGGCTCTTTGTATTGCAATTGACACAGATTATAATAAAATTGATACAGTAAAACAAAGGAAAATTTATATTTCCTAGGGGTTCTTTTCTATGTGCTGGTGGAGCATCGATCTTGTACTCTGTTGATGAACTCAATCAAGACTTGTGAGTCTTTGGCGAGACTCGGATCACTTGAAAGCTAGCTCAGTCCTCTCTTCATGATACTCCTCTATGTATGTGTCTCTCGTTGTTATTTTTCTGAACTCTTTAAGATGAATGATCTCCTCTCCTTTTATAGGGTAAAAGAGAGAGTGACTGGCCTTCTTAGGACATGGGTTACTGGTCATTAAACTAGGAGATAGTGGGGGCATTTATCCCTTGAAAATAGCGCTGAAATAGCTAAATTCAGATCTACCAGTTTCGAATCTCTAGATCCTTCAATGGAAGAATTAGACAACTATCCTTTAAAGAAGGTGACTTGGTCTTAGCAGTTCGTCGACCCATGGTTATGATGCATAAGACAAAAGGAAAATTTCAACTCAAATGGGAAGGTCCATTTGTAGTAGAGACAATCTATTCAAATGGGGCATGACTCCTGATTGACCTGAATGACAACAAGCTCACGGCGCTAATTAATGGGAAGTTTCTTAAGAAATAATACCCCTGATTTTGGCCTTTTATCATCTCCCCACAGGAGATATCGGTCATGTTTCAGTTTCCACCTCTGACCATGAGAATAATTTCTCAAAATATATCATTGGTCATTTTCCACCTCTGACCATGAGAATAATTTCTCAAAATATATCATTTGTCATCTTGATCAAGAAATCCTAAAAAAAATATCCAGTGAATCATCAAGTTAATACATCTTTGTTTGACTCTGAATACCTTACAATCATCATGTTAACATTACACTTCTGAACTATTTACCCCCCCCCCCGCCCCTAATGATCCGACCAGTTAGCACCGCACCCCTGCAGATCATTCCATTAAACCGTTAACATTACACCTTTGTCGACTTTTCTTTTTCGAACTTGATTGGTTAACATTACACCCATGTCAATATGTCCTTTCTAAAAATCAATTAGTTAACATTACATTTCCATCGATTTTAACTACTGTTAAGTTAACACTACATTTCAAAATGGTAGTTGTTGCTTGGACTCCTTCGAACCTGGCTGGTTAACATTACACCTCCGCCAGCTATTCTATTTGACATGTTAACAATACACCTATGTCAAATACCCTAGTATTGTCGCGTTAACATCACACCACTGAACAATACTACCTATATAAACATTATATCTTAACACTACACCTATATTAGTGTAACTTCATCGGCTGGTTAACATTACACCTCTGTCGACTCCCTTTTCATATGGGTGAGTTAGTGTCCATAACTTAGCCATTTTCCCCACAAAATCATTCATAATTCTAAAACTCATATGATACATTAACATTACACCTCTATCGTATAGGCATATCCAACCAAATAGCAAAAGTTCTTTATTTTCTCTAAAGGGCAAAGCTATTATAAAAGGGAAATGTAATAAAAAAAGAGAGACTACAGATGACACAGGGACTTGATGTGCTTGATATTTTTGGTAATTTTTACCTACTTTGCATCAAGAGCTCCCTTCAAAGCTAGTTCTTTCTAGATTTCCGAGTCCACTGGAATTGCTTGGCTTTGATGACTTTCAATCGTGCTTGTTTAGTCCTCAGCTAAGATGCTGTGTGATTCCACTCAGCAACCAATTTGGAAGACCAACTTTCGAGCTCTTCCTATTGCTGTTGCACTACCTCTAATTTAGCTTGAGCCTTGGGTATAACAGCTTGGGCCTCATTAATGTTAGCCTCCTATTAGCAATCTCTGTATACTTATGATCAATCTCTGCAAGATGGGTAATCAACTTTCAGAGTCTTTTGTTGACCTCCTCCACCTCTTTACGAGCAGCCTCTTCAAGCTCACAACATTTTACTATGTGGTCACGAAATTCAATATTTGCAATGGAAGCAATTTTGCCCCACGAAGATGTTTTAGTTCCTAAAAATAGAGCTCAACCTTGCCAATCATCTTCTACGGTTTAGCACGTTCAGCTCCAGTTACCTATACAAGGACACCAAGCTGATTACATAAAAAGGAAGAGTTCAAGAAGATAAAGCTAAAAAATTAACTAAGTCTTTGAGCCCACCAGCGAAACGCACCAGCTATTCCTGGGTGAAGCTCACTCATGAGCGAAGGTCATCCAAACACTAGCTCTAGAAAATTTGGCTAAGTATTGAAGGTGTAGGTGAAGTTCGTATCAACAATAGTGAACCTCAGCTCGGCAATGAAAATAGCTCAGAACCCAAGTGGAGTAAGTTATTGAACCTCGCTCAAGCAAAATTTACTCAAAAGTCCAAAGGGCTTAATTAGTGATCTCACTCAGGTGATGTTTGCTCAAAAATCTAATGGATCAAATCAGCAAACTTCCCATGAACGAAGTTCAACCAAAAGCCAAGCAGGCTAAAATAGCAAAGCTCACCTTGGAAATGAAGTTCACTATGGGAAATGCCATTGATGGCACTTGTGAAAGTTTCTCCACCACAAGTGAAACCTATACACAAGACCAAAGGCGGTCATGAAAATCTCACCGCTAACGGCAAAACAAACTTGTGTGCTTTAAAGCACTATTTAAGCCTGATATGAAGAACTTACATTAGTATCTCAGTTTCAATTCAAACATGGGTTTTATTCACACTCTATGTTTTGGGAAATATTTACCATCCATAATGAGGAAAAAACAAAGTCTTTGTCTAAAGAAATACGTTGAGAAAGGGCAGAATATCAAGTTAGCCCATTCATCTTTCATTGTGTTGCTCGTTACAAGCCTCTTGAATTTTCTCTTTCCTATTTTTTTTGTTATTTAATTTGTTCTTTTTTTGTGTGTAATGTAGATCAACTCTTGTTTTACTATTGATAGGAATTCTCTTAGTGAGACCCTATGAATCAATTAAAAGCTCAGACTCATACCCGAACCATCTCCTGTTCTTCCATCAAATATTCAGTTTTTTCCCGGATACTCGGGTTCAAATACCCATTGGGCTGTTTTTGGTAGATCAAAAGAAACCACCATTGATAGGTTTAAAATCTACCTAATGCCATCTCTAACTGTGGTGGTTTTATGGAGGTATTCGATCAGTGAGACCTGCCAGCCATGTTCTTGCCTCTGGTGAGTTATCATCAAGGGACCATTGGATAGGAAAGAAGATAGGAGATTCAAAGACTCAGAGAGGTTCGAAGAGGTCTAGGGTTTTTTGAAAACAGGGTGAAGAGATAACAAGATGAATCTATATATAGGCTTGCATTGAACTTCTCCCACATATCATGCCCTGAACTTCCCCCAAGAATCTCGCACTAAACCTCACCTAAGGGTGATCTTCACCCAAAATCTAGGTGCTACAATCAAAGATTTGAAAATTCAAATTTCTTCAGCAACTTTCACCAATCAGTCTAGCGAGCTTCGCTCAAATATTGAATGAGATTCACCCAACTGACTTAGTGAACTTCGTTTAAATGAGCTTCATCGACTGACTTAGTGAAATTTGCCTAAGAAATGAGCGAAATTCACTATAATAGCAGACTTAGTGAAGTTTGCCTAAGAAATGAGCTTTGTCGACCGACTTAGTGAAGTTTGCTTAAAAAATGAGCGAAATTCACTAAAATAGCAGACTCGACAAACTGAATGCAGAGCTCATGTTTTGCCTCAAGTATTAAAGGTAAATTATGTACAGATCAAACACTTGAAAGAAGAAAAAAATTATAATCCTTTCATTGATCATAAAGGCCACATACAAGCAAGCCTCAGGCTCTAGTAGCATTCATTCCTCCAACCTCAACAACAGTCAAGGAACAAGGAGGAAAAATGGAAAATAAGAATAGCTCCTAATTTTATAAACTGTGTGCGGCTAAGGAATGTGAATAGCTCTTATTTTCCTTTCTTTGCTAGAGGACTAGCAAAATTTTAGGTATGGGGGTATTTAATCATCACATTTTATTACACTTTTATATTACTATCTATTTTATTTAAAAAATATATATCCACTAATAACGTGTTTTTTCTTAAAAATTTGAAGGAAAGGAAGAATTATTGAATAAGAGCCCAAAAGAATCAACTTCTCTCATTTTTCTACCAACTAATGAAGCCCAATACTAAGCAAAGAAGAGGCTCCATGCGGGTAGTCGACTGAGGAGTCAAAGGGAAAGGCTAGTACCGCCATTCGCGTCGTCCACGAAGGTAGTCGGGTGAGAGGACGACTAGTCCCATCTTCCGAGTCGCTCCATGGTGGTAGTCGACTGAGGAGTTGAAGGGAACAGATAGTACCGCCATTCGCGTCATCCACGAAGGTAGTCAGCTAGGGGGACGACTGGTATCAACTTTCGAGTCGTCGACGCGATTTTGGTAAATGTGCTCTGAGTTCGCTTTCTTATCTTAAGCACTGCAACTCCTCCCGAAATTCAAGGGTTAACAATGGAAAAAATGTCCAAGACTATAACAGTTAGCCCCTTTCGCTCGGGCCTAGTTGAGAAGAACGTATTCAGAAGTGGCTGCGAAGGTTCTTGCGATGGGACGTGGCTGACGTCAGCAAACAGCTTTAAGCTATTGATGCTTCGTTCTCTACGCTCGATGTTTTGTGTCCCGAGAGAAGTGGTCCTAACCGTTGAACTAGAAATGGAGGGACGATGAGGGGGTGGTTATTCTTTGTGGTTCTCTATATATGAGCAGAATCGAAGGTAGAATAAGCTTTACTTAACATCTCACAGGATCATCTTCCTAACCATTCTCTAGCGTCTTCTCGAATTGTTTTTCATGGATGTAGACTACCTGAGCCAGTTGGATGCCTTCTGCTCCAAGGTGACTGTAGCGTAGATGTGAGCGTTGCATTCAATGTTTGACATCCCGAAGGAGTTCAAGCTGACAGCACTGGCGAGATCTGCGGTGATATATCATCATAGCGAGGGGAAGGCCCCCTTGTATATTAAGCACCTGGAGTGTGGATTGCAGCTTCTGCTGCACCCATTCCTTCGGAGAGTATTTGAGGCATTGAGGGTGTCTCCGATGGAGATGAAGCCAAACTCTGTTGGAGTACTGGTTGGCTTCGTGGTCATTTGCTCGTGGCTAGGCATCAATCCGTCGATAAATGTGCTGAGTCATCTGATAAGTGTGATGGTGCAGAAGGCGCCTCACTACTATCTCCAGGTGACTGGAGAGTTTAAGGTGGTTCTTGACGCTGCCACATCGAACAAAGGGTGGAAAGAGAGGTTCGTCTAGGTAGAGGGACATGACTCCAACCTCGACAACTCGAGTTGGTTTGAGATCAGGAAAGGGGGTCTGGACCCAAAGCCTCTGTCTTCCGCTGAGAGGCGTGAGTTAGAACAAATCGTTTCTTACACCAGGCAACGCACGATGGGGGTCCTTCTCGACAAGTCAGTCCTTCGGCTGCATGGGATCTCGTCTGCCCCCTACTACATGGGATGAGGCGAGGGCCCACAACCTAACATTCGAAGGTCTAGTAGGTCTAGAGTCTGCTGCTAAGCTAGCTCCCCCTAAAGACTCTTCTGAGTGGTCTGAGGTGCCAGTGGCAACCAGATAGGCTAAACGACCCCGAACAGGTATAGTTCCCAAGGGCGGTCACGCCCACCCAGGACGGGACGAGACGGCTAGGGGCGCTATTTCTGTTGTCGCCCCAGGCTTCCACAAGAAGTGGCAGAAGAAGACCTCTCGTGGTCTGAGGGGGGCTAGACGACTAGGTGAAACCCCAGTCGACCCAATGGAGATGGGGTCGTCTGACTCGGGAGAGGAAATTGCTTCCCAACTCACTGAAGTTAAGCATGGGGTCACCTCAGAGTCGACTCCTGGTAGTGTTGAGACCCGAGCTGGAGTAAGCGTTTCGAGCCATCATACGCAAGGGCCCCATCGATAAGGCAAGGAGCCAGTTTAAGGTAAGGAGGGGGGTTTCATGCCAACAGGATGGCCCTCTCCCTATTATATGGTTGAGTCCGAAGTGCCAGCTTAGGCCAAAATGAGGGACTTGTTGATAGGGAGCTTCCTCCTAGTGGAAGTTATGAGGAGGAGCCTGATGACGACCACTGGTATAGCCCCGCTAATCATATGGATGTCCGATCATCAGTGCTCACATCTTGTTACATGCAGGGGAAAGCTATGGAGTAGTTCCGCCTTCCCAACGACGAGGAGCTCTTGAAGGTTATTCTCGACATAGGCCTCTATGTAATCCTTCAGAGTTATCTGACTCGGAGATGCCTCGTGGAGCAGGAGATATATCATCGCTTGGCACGGGGTCATCATGCCTTCGAGAAGCTCCAAAAGGTGGGTGGAGAGCATGAGATTGCTGAGAGTGCTGAACTCAACTGAGCCGTCACAAATCTCTCAGCAAAACAGGCTGAACTCGACGACTGGCATAGGTCAATGGAAGTGAAAGAGCAACTGATTGTAGAGCTCAAAGCTTCTGTCTCGAGGAAGTCAGCTGAGATTTAGCAACTTAGGCATAAACTTCAGCATGGTGGCCAGGGGGCTGGCTCGGATAGCTGGATCAGTGAGGCACTAAAGGAGCGGGATTTAGCTGTGATGCAAGTTACTATTGAGAAGCAAATTGCTCAGCATGCTAAAGCCCAATTAGAGGAGGAGTTGGTCGCCAAGCGAAAGCTCCAAGAGAGGTGTGCTCAGTTGGAAGAGGCTCTGAGCCTAGTAGACAGCAGGCAGCATATCTAGAGTCTCCCGACTATTAGTCGGTCGCCGTGGAAAAGAGCCGACCTATAATGGTTGAGGAGTTTTGCCAGAGTGCCATGGGGAAAATCGAAGTTGTGGTTGCCTTTAAAGCCGGCTGTGATTATATGGTGGCACAACTGCCCATCGAGCACCAAGAACTTACGGGCTGACTTCAATATCCTCCCCGTATCGCCAACTACATAGACCTTCTCGCCAACGTCGCGAAGGCGGGTGGTGGTTACGATGTGGAAGGAGGCAAAGGTGAGGACGAGCAGGAGGTGGTCTCTGGTCAGTCAACAGATGATTCGACTGGGGGAGTCGAGAAGGGTGTCCGTGAGGATCTGACTGAGAGGAAGAGAGATGGCACTAGACAGGAAGTTCTGTCGATTCCTCCACTTTCTTCGAACGTCTCCTTACCTCTGACTCTTGGGGCTGACTGGGACCTTCCGTAGCTTTGGTTTAATGACTAGGAAAATGTAATCTATTTATACTCTCGTGTATATGTGCGATAAGATAACAAACGGTGCAATTTTTCCTCATTCATGCTTTTCCCTATTTTTTCTGCAATTTTCTATGATGTGTTTGCAACGCGTTTGTCGACTTGACGAGTCGGGGTATGCTTTAATAGTTTCCTTATAAATTTATTTGTCTCCTTTTTGATATGTCAAGTTTATGGTGACATCATCCTAAAGGAACACCGTGTTGACTGGGAGTCATTTCCCAGGACTTAACATGTTCAAGTTTTTTTTTTCAGTTGTCCGCTTGCGGCAACTGCCAGTAGGGGCAGACTGGGCCACACGGGGCTAGTAGGTTCTGAGACGTGATCGAGCCGAGTCACTGTAGACGATGTAATCGTACTTTAACCATAAGTAGTGCCTCGATTTCTACGCAGAGGAGCGTGGGGAACTAAAATGGGTGGCGTTTTGATTTTTAAAAGGTGGTATGGATTCCAACCCTAATCTGGACCGTCGATCTCAAAGCTGGCGAACTGCTCCAAAGTTGCCACGCGAAACCTTATCATTCTATAAATACCCCTTCTTCTTCCTCCAGGTTTTCTTTACACAATCTCTGACATTAGAACTCTCTTTTCATTCCTCGAGCTTAGAAAACCCTTGCAATGGCTATCTCGTCTTCTACTCCTATTGATAGGCTCAGCCTTCTTGCCTTCGTCCATTCAACGGTGATGATTAACGATCTGGAGGCCCTCTCCGAGAGGTATGACATCCTGGTGGCTTTTGAGCTCTCGCTACCAAAGATGGACAGTGTCGTGTTTGAGCATGGCACCTGCAAGGCACCGCTGTACTTAGCGCACTTGGAATATGGGCTGCGCTTGCCCTACTCCCCTTCGTGAGGAGGATTTGCGAGCGACTGGGGATTTTTCCCATGTAGTTCGCTCCCAACACCATCACAATAATGATGGTGTTCCTGGTAATCTGTTACCAGGTGGGGGTCGAACCAACCCTCCAACTCTTCAGCCACCTTGTCAGCTTGAAGATGACAAGGAAGGACGCCCACTACTTCTACGTCAATTCAGGCGAAAAGCTAGTGAGGTTCCCAGAGTCGAACAAGGATTAGAAGGGGAGATTTGTTTGGGTCTTCAGAGCTGACCCAATTGATAATCACATTTTAGTTACAATTTAATAGTCTCATTACCCATTTTATATGAATAAATATACCACAAATAATTTTTTTATCTTATTTAGTAGGTTAATGGTGAAAATAATGAATAAAAGCCCAATCTATTTCAATTCTCCTATTTTCTACCTATTATTGAAGCCCAAGTATGAAGACTAAATAAGGCCCATGAAGACCCAAGGATCCATGAAGAAATCATGTAAGAAAATGTTGTAAAAACGAATTCTAACTGTAAACCAATCGGTCGGCCGACCGATTGGCCAATCGGTCGGCCGACCAATTGGCCAACCGATTGATTTTCCCCAGATTC
>JBAKGM010027668.1:0-21967 GCA_037177215.1 Asparagus racemosus
TATATAAGCGAAGAGAATTGAAGTGTTAATTACAGTATTAACCTTAATCTATTGCCAATCATCAAAATATGAGTGATAAAGGATAAAAGAAGAAAAAGAAAAGTGTGGCCCTTCGTCTAACACAGAAAAGTAAAATATCAAGATAGATAATGATCAAGTGAATTTATGATGCATCATGTTAAATTAGCTAGCGTCGCCGTCGGATAGTTCAAAATCTTGTTAGGTGGTGCATGCTTTGCTTTTGAAGACCAAGATGCTGCCAATTTCCCAAATTAACAAAGCGTGTGGCTACAAGTTCTCTTCTGGTACGCGTAAGCTCATGAAGTTAATTTGGAAAACAAAATCTTAGGACAGGCAGCCACCTAACATTAGACTTTTACAACCGCCATCATATTGACATTTGATGGACAGTCTCAAATAAGCCGCCGGCCCAAGAGAAGAAAAAAAGGAAAATGGTGGGCGTTTCCAGTACTACTAGAGGATCGAGGAGGGCTAGCTTTTGATTCAGACCGCACCTTCTATTTGCGGTACGTTATCTTTATGAATATTATATATTATATATGTACATCTTTTTGGTGAGGAATCCTACAAATTACAACGTCATCATTGCCTTAATGAGTAGAGAATGCAAGCCGTTGGAGATGGTACAAATGGTTTAATTTGACTACTCAAAGTGATCACACACGGCTATGGCTATATCCAAGGTACTTATGAGTTATAGTGGATTAATTGAGGATATTGTGGGCAGGTAATTATCATATCTAGATTAGTGGATTGATTGACGAAGACTATGAGCAGGTAGTAATTATCATACCTAGATCACTAATAAAGGAAGAATATAATGACGGTGATAACATCTTGTAGCCAAATTAAGTCTATATACGGTCGGGCTAACGCAGCGCGTAAATGATAAATCTTGAAATTCACTAATGGTGCTCTTTGAATCTACAGAGAATGATCTCCGAATCAGCGAAAAACTTCTAATTCACGAAGAAAATAATATAAGAAAAATGTTATCGTTAAAAAGTTAATGTTATCATGAGGTTTATAATTCTTCCTCTTAAATAGAAAAACAAACCCTACTCTTGATAGGAATAAAATTCCCAAAAGAAAGAAATATTCAAAACTACCTAAATGACTTCTTATAACAAATGAAACAAATCAGTTCAAATTAAATTAAAACTAAATTTATTTCCTAATCTAATTTGACTCTAACTTTAATACTAAAAATAAACTAAGGTAATTCTTTCTGATTTTTGCAAAATAAGGGTGGTACCGGTGTGTTTCTTGGAATCTGCTGAAGCCAATTGACTTCGTTTCGTCGAGATATGCAATTTTCACAAATAATATATCAGCATTCACCTTTCGAATAAGGAGATATGATCATTTATTTGCATGAAAGTCAACTATCCATTTGGATTCATTCAGCTTCTGACAATTTACTGTTTCACGAAATTGTTCAATATGCGTCCTACATCACAAGCACATTATATGTTTGTCGTATATACTTGAATCAATACTTCGACACTTGAATAAGACTACAGTTTCACATGTAAATTTTCCTTGGCAAATGGATTTGCAGTTTTTAGGTATTGATTAAAACGAAAATGTCGTGTTCAACACACTGTAGTGCAGATGGGAATTTATCTGTAATGTTGCTTCTACACAGACGGAAACATTGTAAATCGAGCGTTACAAACGTATGCTAAAAAATTCTCATTGCAGAAGAAATTTCTTGAGCGAACTCAAATTAGACCGTCGAATAATCAATTTTCTCGTGGTGATGATTAATTAACAATAAAAATGCATGCCTCTAAGACTCTAGAGTGCTAGAGGGTACCAAACTTGTTGTCAGTTGGTTGAGGTGTCTCATTACCTTGCCTACCGATCGACGAGGTACTTAATTCACAAGTGCTCGCTGAATGAATGATGTCCAAATTATTAACAGCCAGAGATGCATGCATGACATCATATTACAAGCACATATATATTTGGTCTTCTTCAAGTTCGGGAAATCATGTAAGGACATAGTTTGTACAATATTTCTTGTTTGAGTAATAACAAACTTTCATTTGGTATTAATAATTATTTGAGATGATATAATACAGACAGATACAGGTATAAGACGTGTATGAGGCGAAACGACGTGAAAATTAGCTCAAAAACATATTTTAGCCATCCAACCATCGATGGTCAACAGTGACTCATCGATAGTGGTGAGCTCATTGATGGCTACAGGAACCAATTGATGATTTTCAATGACAAAATTTCGAATCATTGACAGTATGCAGGAACTCATCGATGGTGCCTCGATACCATCGATTGTTGAGAGTGAAAATTAATGGTAGAATTGGCTAATTGCATATTTTAAGTTTTAATATTAGTCGTTCGTCTTTGTTTTTTCTCCAAACTCTATCGCGTTTAGGATATCTATTTTCTGATCTACTGGGGACTATATATCATTGAAAGGGATTGTCTATCTCTACTTTTAAAAATGAGATTTTATGTGAGCCTTGCACGAAAGGTAAATTTTTAAGATCCTCTCATAATTTGAAGAATTTGGTGAGCATTTCTAAACTTCTTCAATTACTTCACTTAGATTTTCTTAGACATGTATCCATACAGAGTTTAGGAGGAAAGAGTTATTGTTTAGTAGTGATTGATGATTACTCTAACATGAGTCATGTTTTTACCAAAAAATAGTGAATTCTTTAAATTTTTTGACAATTTTTCTAGAAGAGTTGAAAAAGAAAAAGGCCTCCCTATTTGTACTACTTGTTGTGATCATGGAGGTCAATTTGAAAATAATTTTTTTAAAGAATTTTATGCTAATAAAGATATCGGTCATGAGTATTGTTCTCCTCGAACATCACAACAAAATGGGACTGTTGAGAAGAAGAATGGGACTTTACAGGAAATGGCTAAAACCACGTTAAATGAGTATAAATTATCAAAGCACTTCTAGGCTGAGGCAGTTAATATAGCATGCTATGTAAGAAATAAAGTTTATCTTTAGCCTATGCTAAATAAGACCTCTTATGAGCTTTGCTATCAAATATCTCTGAATGTGTTACATCTTCGTGTTTTTAGTTGTAAGTGTTATCTCTTTAACACGAATGCTCAATTAGGAAACTTTGATTATAAAGTTGATAAGTGCGTTTTATTGGGATACTCTTCATGTTGCAAAGCTTAAAGAGTTTACAACAAAAGAACTAAAATTCTTGAAGAGTTTATTCATATTAAATTTGATGAAATACACACTTTTAGTGTTTTGGTTGACAATGCATATGATACTTGTGACAAATCCAATTGATCAGGTTGAATAAGAAGACATACAAGGAAAGAGTGAGAATAAAACTCAGGAAGAAACAAGGGACAAAAATGAGGAGACAATACCTGAAGCTACAAATGCTACTCAAAATCCAACAGATTCAGAAAATTAATAAATTCTTCAAACAAAAAACCACCCGAAAAGGACTCATTTGAATGACTACTATTGTTCTACGTCAAAAACAAAGATAGGTGAAGATAAAAATTTTCAATCTTTTCTTAGAGAGTTTTGTGCTTATGTAAATTTCATATATGAAATAGAACCTAAAAATATGAATGAGTCTATGAATAATGAAAATTGGTTTATTACAATGCAAGAAGAACTTAATCAATTTACAATGAATAAAGTTTGGAATTTAGTTCCTAATGATGGCCCAATTGTAAAAACTAAACGGATCTTAAAAATAAATTGGATGAAAAGGGTAATATCATCAGAAATAAAGCTAGACTTGTTGCTAAATGTTACAATCAAATAGAAGGGATCAATTTCAATGAAACTTTTGCTCAGGTCACTACACTTGAAGCCATCAAAAATTTGCTTGCTTTTTCTTATTATAAAGGCTTTAAGCTCTATCAAATAGATGTAGAAAATATCTTTCTAAATGAGTACTTAAAGAAAAAATTCTATGTAGAAGAACCTCCAGGTTTTATTGATCATGCTTTTCTGGACTATGTATATAAGTTAGATAAATCTATGTATGGTCTTAAACAAGCACCTCGGGTTTGGTATGACCATCGAAGTTCTTATTTACTTAAACATACCTTTAAAAAGGGGTTTGCTGACAATATCTTGTTCGTTCAATTTGCTGGTAAAGATATTCTTATTGTATAAGTGTATGTTGATAATATTATTTTCGAATCTACTAATAAGAATATTTGTCATAAGTTTGAAAAGTTGATGCAGGACAAGTTCGAGATGAGCATGATTGGGGAACTGAAATATTTTCTAGGATTTCAAGTGTAGCAAATGAAAGATGACTTGTTTATCTCACAGAAGAAGTATGTGAAAGAGCTTCTCAAATGCTTTAATATGGATAATTTGAAAGCAACTTCAACTCCAATAAGTCCTTCTACAAAGCTTACAAAAGATGAGACTGGAGTATTAATTGATAAAAAGAGATACAAGGAAATAATTGATAGTCTCTTATATCTTACTGCTTCTAGTCCTGATCTTATATTTTCTGCGTGTTTGTGTGCAAGGTTCAAGCCAATCCTAAAGAATCACATTTGAAAGTTAGAAAACGATGTAAAACAAACATTTTGATATTTAATTGGTATGTAAAATTTCAGTTTATGGTTTCTTACGTGTAATTCTTTTGATTTGGTTAGACACTCAGATAGTGAGTATGCTGGGTGTCATACAGATAGGAAGAGCAATAGTGATAGAATATATTTTTTAAGGTTATTTTGTGGTTTCTTGGTCTAATAGAAAACAAAACAGTGTAGCTACTACAGAGACTGAGTACATTGTATTAGGTAGTTATTATGCGCAAGCCCTTCGGTTGTCTTTGACTCTACAGGACTACGGCATCACTTTTAAGAAAGTTCCTCCTAGATGTGACAATAAGAATGCTATTGATTTGAGTAACAACTCAGTCTACTATTTCTGTACAAAAATACATAGATGTTCGGCATCACTTTGTTAGGGACCACATTGCTAAGGAGAGTATTCAAATTGAGTTTGTCCCCTCTGATCAATAACTTGTAGATACTATTTCAAAACCTTTGTTTGAAGACCAGTTACTAGATTGAGATAAGATTTAGGTATCTTATCACTTGATATCTAGCATGTTGCACTTTCATGTTATATGTACATACTTTTTATTTTGTGATTTTTTATTTTCTGATTTTTATTTTTTATTTTTCATTTTTATATAAAAAAACAAAACAAAAATTTCTCTTTGTTTCTTTTTGTTTTATTTTAAAAAAAATTTAAAAACTTTGTACATGCCGATATATATGCTTCACAATATTGATTTAGATAATATTATCTTTTTGGTATATAGGCTTGATTATGTCACACAAGTTTACATATGATTTTTCAATCTATATATATTTATTCTTTCACATAATGACCTAATGTTGATCACATGACACGTTGTTTACATGAGAAGATATTTCGCTCAGTAATTTCATACACCTATTTTTATACTTATCATGTTTTGTCATGTGAGATAGTGGTTGAGAGTTTTATATTCAGTTTACAGATATTTTTTGGTTGTATCAAGTATTTTTTAGCTCAATCTTGACTTGGTTAATGCACAACTCTTTATTTTTATATGTACAAAGGTGTATTTATTCAAAATATCAACCAAACAATTCGTTAAAAGATGATCAGAGATCCACACTATTATGAAATCTACTGAAAATTGAGTGTATTCGTTAAAAGATGGTCAAAGACCCACACTTGTGGATTTGTGTTTGTGCAGAGCTGAAAGGGTAGCCATCCTGTATTGAATATTTATGTTATATTTAGAGATGATGTGAATCGCCCACCAAACACTATCATTCTTCATCCTAAATCCTATAAGATTGAGTTGATAGGGGAACACTTTGGTCCTTGAAACTAAGCTCGAGGTAGTTCAAGTCTTATTACATGCTCAATATTCACTTTGTTATACTTGAATTTGTCCAATGAACTAGTATAAATCATTTTGCTATTTGTTTCATCCACATTACACTGATACTTAATCTTCTGTGTGTGATTTTTGACATGTTTCCTCTTGTATTCATGTGTTTTGTGATTAAATTTGGTTTCTTATGCTATTTCTAAAAATTTTGTGTGAACCAGTGTGGTTTTCTCTCCAGCACACCTTTTAGATAATTTTTATCTGAAATTTTCTAGTTTGCAGTATATCCATTAGCGTATTTTCTAATTTTGCTAATAACAAAGGGGGAGAATTTGGTGGTAAATTTTGAAATTTTGATGATCTTCGCACGAGTGGATTTTTTGTCTGAGTGGTTTCATGTTTTTTTTTTTTTTTGAAAATTTTTGAAACATTCAATGCATTATTTTAGGGGGATTTTTTCAATACCCGTGCTTGTTTACACTTTTCATAAATACATGAATGTAAGGAGAACTTTATATATTATTTGTTTTTGTCTGAAAGTGTGTTTGTGCTAATTTTTGCTTCTTTATATATATCTCAATATGTGTATATTTTGATTTTTCAAAATTTAAATTTGTTATTATCAAAAGGGGAAGATTGTTAGTACGCAGTTGGTACAATATCTCTTGTTTGAATAATACCAAACTCTTATTTGATTATTTGATATTAATAGTTATTTGAGATGATATAGTCCAAGTGAATATATGTATAAGACGTGTAGAAGGCCAAACGACTTGAAAATTAGCTTAAAAGCAATTTTAGCCATCCATCAATCGTCAACAATGGCTCATCGATGGTGATGAGCTCATCGATGGCTACAAGAACTAATTGATAATTTTTCAGAGATAGGATTTTAGATCATCGATGGTATACAGGAACTCATTGATGGTGCCTTGACATCATCGATAGTTGAGAGCAACCATCGACGGCAAAGTTAGCTGATTGCAGATTTTAAGTATTAATCTCAACCATTCATCATTCATTTGATCTCCAAACTCTACCATGTTTAGAATATCTCTTTCCAGACCTATTGGGGACTATATATCATTGAAAGAGAGAGTAGAGAGAGTTATTGGGTTTCGACTTGAGAAGAGATTATATTGAAGGTTTTGACTCAGAGCCTCAATGAACTCTTTCTCGTCGAGCACAACATCTCTGGATCATTTCACTAAGGAGAGTTGCCCATGGATTCATCATCTACATTCTTCTTCATCGTGCTACTCTTAGATTCATCGAATGACAGTTTGTTTATCAAAAGGGCTATAAGATATTTTATATTTTTTTGTGCTTAATTGTGATTATTTAGTTTTGATTTAAACTTGTTTTTACGTCGTACTCAAGTCTGTTGGAATTTGGGGGTTAGAACTAGTTAGCGTTAGCTGTTACTCATTAATGAGAGTTAGGTTAGAAGACTGATTTCAGATAGATTTTAGTGTGGAATCTTGTAAGTTTACTGAACCGAGTTTATGATTTAGGAGAACTCTTAGCATAGTGAGAAAGTCCCTTCATGAGAATGAAGAGTGGACATAAGATCGTTATCCGAACCACTATAAAATCTTGCGTATTTTTTGTTGATTGTTATTTGTGGTTATTTATTATTGATCGCTTTTATTTTATCTATTCCGCTACATATTTTGTGTTTTCAGTGAAAAAAGGATAGCAACCCTATTCAAACCCCGCCCCCCCGGGCCCCTCGCGGCTTGCATCTTAAAGCTAACAAATCATGCTACAATTAGTTTTATTCTTCTAGTTAATTTTGTTGTACTTGGAGATTCTTTTTTCTTTCTTCTTTCTTTTAACAAATGAAATCGGTACTTAATTGAAGTTATATATTTAATAATGAGTCACTTAATTGAAGGTGTTATGTTATCTTGAACACGAAGTTGAACACGAAGTTGTGTTTACTAGGTCATGGATCGAGTTTCTAGTTGACTAATTGGATTATCAAGAAAAAAAAATTGTATATACTAGTTCATCAGATGCAAGATCCAATAATTGTGTCGAGGTTTGGATCAAGTGCCTAGCTTCAACATGTTCTTTGCAATCAATCTCCATGCCACGTACTTAAATGCGCTCTTCTACTTAATATAGCATAGCTAATTACTACTTGGATTAGCGATAAATAACTATTATTCAGAGTAAAATCTCGAAGCGCAGTTTGCGTTTGATAGTACGAATTAACTCTCTATGATTTGCCACTCGCTTGGTTTCTTGGATCATATAATCGCCCAGCGGCAGAAAAGGAATCGTACAAAGGGTCGATAGAAATTCATACAGAAAGAAATAGAAATATTACACTCGTCTAAGGACCTGTTCAGCAACTTCTTAAAATGGATCTAGATTTGGGAAAAATACCTAGGCCAAAAAATGACCCATAAACTAGTTCTTTTGTGGACCAAGAAAGTTTTGGTTTACAAAAGAACCAGTTTAGAATAAATCTAGGTTAATATTGATCATGGCCTAATGTTATTAATGTAGCCAAACACAACCTTAACATCAATTTTAAAATTGATGATTGCACTAACATTGTATTGTAGTCCTTCCACTCTTTGGTAATCTATCTATGTTACAATATGATGGTATAGACTAAAAATTGATAGTAAAATATATACCGACTCTTTACTTTCAGCTTAAATTATTTTTCTTTATCTTATGATTTTCTTTCCTAATAGCTTGATATCTACAACACATCTCACCAGTAAGAATCAGAGTATTGGTGATGGGGTAATCTGTCGCTATTAGGCATTGGTGACCCGTCACTAATACTTCCGTTGCCAAGAAACATTGGCGACGGGGTATACCGTCGCCTATGTGCATTGACGACTGAACATCAATGTCGATGGCGCAGAAAAGGTGACAGACACACCCATCACCAATGGGCATTGGCGATGGGTACCCATCCGTCGCCATTGCCATTGGCAACGGATCGGCACCCGTGGCCAATGTTCTAAACATTGGTGATAGGGAGGCTCATTCGCCAATGATCGATGGTGACGGTCGTATCCATCGCCATTGTTATTGACATTGGACCCTGTCGCGAATGGGCATTGGTGACCAGGCAATTCGTCACCAATGTATATCAGCCCCCAAAAAGAATTTTTGTTTGGGGGAGCCTATATAAGGGAATACATATATAAAAATTTGTAAACAAATATTCAACCACAATACATGTTCACACTCAAAATATTCATCGACCAATCCAACCACCAATCAAACCATACTGTCCAACAATACATATCTAGCAATCCAACCAAAATACACCTCCATATCACACAATCACATATCCATCCACAAAGTAATAAAATCACAAATAGGATCCAAAATATATCGCACAATCACATATTTTCACGCCCTGGTTCCAAAGTATAATAATTGGAACATAACTCGAACGGCAATGCAACCATTCAACCACATTCACGTCTCTGGATCATCCTGTATACAGATATATAGCCAAAACTACACTACAGAGCATGCAACTGAGATAACAAAAGAAATATATGGATATAGAAATCTCAAGAAAGATAGAGTTCAACTACAAGTCCACAACTATCCACAATAGAAACGAGTAAGAAAAATACATCATAGTCTAGAAAGGCCACATGTGGCTCAAGGAAAAGTCTAAATCAAATAACTACCTAAACCAATTGAAATTGAAGAGCTGATAGGATAAAATGTGATCATTGCCACTGGGCCTACTCCTCAAAATACTCTCGATCCTGCAAAGAAAAAACAGTCACCGAATCTGGGGTGCGAAACCCCAGGAGAGTCAGAAAACTCCCAACAATCATGTAAAATAAAGAAATTGTGCGCGTGTAAGTGTATGTGGCAGTTACAAAGAAAGATGAAATCTAAAATAAAGATGACTAAAAAATACTAACAGTAGATATTAAGATAAAGTCTATAGTATGGCACACAAGCACATTATAGTTTTTTTATTGGATGTTATTTGAATTAGACGAGAATATTTTCATGTATATAAGTCGGTTTTCCCGTAAATCATTCCGAGAACACGGCTTCAAGTCAGGTATTATTTCTTAGCCCTTATATATAATCTCATGATATCAAGTTTGCACATAAATCCTCCAATTTCCCTTTATTAAACCCCATGTTTATCTGTTTATTCTTAAGTGACTATGCATGAAATGTTGTGCACTAACTACAGAGTTACCGTGGAACAGCTTCCGTAAAACTATAAAAAATAGCGGTGGCCCAAAACATGTCTAATGAAGATGGGTGCACCATCTAGTTGATGCTATAATAATAATAATAATATCAAGGAAACCTGACACCGGGATATCATTATCAAGGGTACATCTATGCTATGATAGCATGCTTATGGCTCATAATTTTAACAAGAGTCTTCTTCATGCACAGTCCATCCTAACTGGTGTCACTAGGCGAATCAACATATCATTTCACACAACATAAACTCCATTGGGAAAAGAAAATTTTAAAAAAAAAGTAACTGTTCAAAGTTGAAGTTGTTGACCGGGTATCGTTTGATAGCATTGTGACCCCAACAAAATTTTCCTGTGAGTTACACAAAACCCTAGATAGGCTCTAGTCCAAAAACAAAGATAAAGGGATTTGAGCTCATGACCGTTATGATATAACCAAGGGCACCTAATCTCTGGACAACACGTTCACCAATGGGAAGAAAATGCAGAGAACACAAATATTAATCATGGTCTATTGTGTAATCTTCATGGATAAAAACGTACAAAAATAAGTTGATATAAAAAATTTTGAGAAACTTAAAATTTTATAGTCACACATATTCCGAAACTAAAATATAAATAAATATTATTATGTTTTGAAAAAATAAGGTTGTTAAAGCTAACTGAAATCAGAAACCCAATTGAAGAATCTAAGTTACTTTGTTAATATGATAGTTTAATATTTGTGAGCATAATTTGAAATATAAAAGTAAACTTTTAGTTGAAAATATTAAATATGTCATTAGCTAGAAGCCGAAATACCAAAAAAAACCTACACTGTATTTCTTCGAACTTTTGAATTTGGATCTAATAATAATAATAATAGTTTTCCTAGAAAGTTTATTATAAACTTTGATGCACTCAAACGTTTTTGAAAGAAACATATAGAACATCACAGGGCGCATACTTCTAAGCTTTCTACAGTAAGATTTCACATTTAAACTAAGTTTGCATAAGAAAATACTTAGCATAATAAACATTAATTAAGTAATAAAAAATAAAGTAATGTATTATTAAACCTCTAGTATAATAAGAAAAAATATATATGGAATGGAGGTCCTGTTCATGTCAAATAGTACCTCACAAACAGGGGTTTGTGCTAGCTACTAACCACGACCAACTAAGCACGATTCACATATTAAGAGCAAGGATTCAACATTTAACTATTTAAGCAGTTAATTGACAAACAAGAACGAGTAGGATATTAATTTTATGCAAAAGCCCTAGGCGATGAATCATTATCAAGTATACCTCTAAACTTTCCTCGTTAACCCCTAACAGTAACATAGAATTTCAACGGCTATGCCTGCCTTTTGAAGGTAGCAAAAGATAAAGTAGGCAACATCCTAAACCAGAACTTCAATTAAATATAAAGCATGTAGTTCTTTCTGTAATCTAATGTTGATATAAAAAAATTAAAGAGGAAAAATTATGCTTGCCAATTGCCAAGACGAACTTTAAATGCCAACTTCTAGTAGGATCCCTTTTCTTCTTTTCTCTTTCAATAGTCAGCGTCGTCTTCTTCTGTGCGTACTTTTTTTTTATTTTGTTCAGTTTTGGGGCAAGAATGGGAGAGGAGATGCGATCGGGGTTTAAGGGAAAGATGTGATTAGAATATTTCTAAGACTAAGAATTATTACTTAGTGGTAAACAGAGTTAGTTACAGATGAAAACTGCGAAAATCCCACTGCTGATGTCAAAGTTCTCAACAGTGGGATTTGAGGATGATCTTGAAGATGTTGGGTCCCTTGATCTCCTTTGATAGCTGATCCCCCAATAGACTGTTGATGCCTTCCCCTACAAAACTGCAACACGTTAGAGGACCGGAGTTAGATCTCTGGTGATTTCTCCAACGATTAAGTCAGAATTGAGCTTGAGCGGAGAAGAAGGAGAGTTAGTGTAATTTTGAGCAAGAGATTGCTCACCCATTTACTACAGATAGTCCCTCTATTTATAGTTTGTTTAGAGTGGTAATTTTATAATTTCGGCTGAGTTCAAGCAGACAGCTTAGTCAGCAGTTACTTTACACGTGTCAGCTGTGGGTGGCATGAGTCACCACTAATCTGATATGACGGTGATTGATGAGACATGGTGAGTGGTGAGTCATGAGTACTTTTAGAGTTGGAGCAATGATGATTTCTGACGGTGCATTTAATGTGATGATGACTGGCTGTTTGGCGGGGTCTCGAGGATGTACTATCTTCTGACTCAGCCTGGAGAGAAGGAAGGACTCCTGGCAAGAAGGGATGACTCGGCTTGGAGAGAAGGGACGCCTCCTAACGAGAAGGGATGCGTGTCTTGGCTAGGCGAGAAGGGACAACTCCTTCCAAAAAGGGCAACTCAGCTTAGCGAGAAGGGACGACTACCTGGAGAGAAGAGACGACTCCTTGTGAGAAGGGTGAGCAGTACCTCCTTTCCAGTCAGCCTCGAAAGTTCTCGACTTGGCCAAGAGAGAAGGGACGCCTCCTGGCGAGAAGAGATGACTCGGCCTGGTGAGAAGGGATGACTCGACCTGGCAAGAAAGGATGCTTGTCTCGGCCTAGCGAGAAGGGATGCCTGTCTCAGCCTGGCGAGAAGGGGTGTCTACCTCGGCCTGACGAGAAGGGTCGCCTTGCTCGGCCAGTCTGGGTTGAGGTGGGGTGCAGTCTGTTTGAGACTATGACAGCCAGTTGAATATTGATTAACACTTTCTTATTTCTATGGCACAACAGTCACGATTGATATGGAAGATAAAATCTTGGAGATTGACGGAGATGTGGTAAAAAAAAAAGCCATAAACTTTAAAGGTTTAAGTTCATGGGCTTGTAAGGCCAAGTTTAGACACAAAAGGCCCTCTGAGGTATAAATCCAAACTAAAAAAAGATGTGGGTCGATTGGGTTTAAGTTAAACACTATTGGGCCCTCTAAGAAAATTTGATTTTTTTTCCAATTTATGACATCATATAGGCCTACTTATAACATGAATAGTTTCAGTTATTACATCCTACCCACCTAAGAAAAAGAAATTTCGTCATTGAAGTTAAATCCAAGTACACAAGGAAACTAGATATTACCTGTAACTAAGAGACGTGAATAGCGCTAACGAATCTCGTCTTCTCACCTCCACGTCACCTCACGAGGTCCACAATGCCCCCAAGCTACCAAGACTAGAGGGATGGTCTTATTCTTGAAAACCTTCTCATGACTGTCCAAAATATCCATTGATTGCTCCTCGTATGATAGGCTCATCCCAATCTGAAGCTCTGCATTGCCTAATACATGGGGTCTCATCTCGCACATATCGTCGAAGCTGTGATACTTTAAACACATCATGCATCCCCTCCAATGACGGAGGCAAAGTTAGTTTGTATGCCACCTCTCTTACTCTCTCTAATATCTCGAATGGACTGATGAAACGGGGACTAAGCTTCCCACGACTGCCACATCTGATAACTCCCCTAGTAGGAGATATCCTCAAGAAGACATGCTCCTCAAGCTAAAACTGTAACGGCCTCCTCTTAGCATCAACCTAGCTCTTCTACCTATCCTAAGTCGACTTAAGGTGATCCCGTGTCGTTTTTTTCTTCTTTGCTATCTGCACTATCATATCATGTCCTAACAGATGCCGCTCTCTAAGTCATACCAACAGGTAGGAGATCTATATTTTCTTCCGTATAAAGCCTCATAAGGTGCCATCTGGATGCTCGCCTGGTAACTGTTGTTATAAGAAAACTCCACCAAGTATAAGTGGTCTTCCCAAGGGCCCTTGAAATCTAGCATGCATGCCCGCAACATGTCCTCCAAAATGTGTATAGTCCTCTCTGATTGTCCATTTGCTTGAGGCTGGTAAGCCATGCTATAACTCAGTCTAGTCCCAAGACACTGCTGCAAGCTCCTCCAAAAGTGTGATAAAAATCGTGTGTTAAAAATCATGTGTCTCTATCGGGCACAATGCTAACTGGTACCCCATGCAAACGTACTATCTCCCTCATGTACAGCTCTGCTAGACTCTTCGTCATCTGTCCAACTCGAAATGGTATGAAGCGAGCTGACTTGGTGAGTCAGTCTACCACTATCCATACAGCACTGTTCCCTTTTGAGCTCCTCGCCAAGGCTATGACAAAGTCCATCATAACATGTTCCCACTTTCACTTGAGAATAGGAAGAGGCTACAATAACCTGGCAGTCCTCTGATGCTCAGTCTTCACCTGCTGACATACTAAGCATTTTGAAACAAACCGGGCTATCTCCATCTTCATTTCTAGCCACCAGTAATGCTCCCTCAAGCCCCGATACATCTTTGTACCCTGTGAATGAATAGAAAGCACTAAACTGTGCGCCTCCTCCAAAAACTCTTTCCTGACATCGCCCTTAGGCACACACAGTGTACCACGGAATCGCTAGGATCCATCCTCATGTATCTGCAGATCAATTCTCTCCCCAGACTCCACTTGTTTATTAAATTTTTGGTACCGAGAATTCTCAAACTAGGTAGCCTTAATCCAGTCTACTAGAGTTGACTATAATTGAATACTCATCAACTATCTCCATGTTCTAAGTAAGATAATCTTCATGTTCATCCTCTAGAACTCAGCTAACAACTCCCGCTGCCTGGTAAGTCTCATCACCATAGTCTTCCTGCTCAAATGATCTGGCACCATATTAATTCATCCTGGGTGATACTGCAAATCAAGATCGTAATCTGCCATAAGCTCTAGCCACTTGTACTGCCTCATGATGAGCTCCTTTGAGTGAAGATATAATTCAAACTTTTTATGATCTGTGTACACCTCCACTCTCTAGCCTAAAAGATAATGTCACCATAGCTTCAACCCAAAAATAATCACCGCTAACTGTAGATCATGAACCAGGTAGTTCCTCTCATGCATCTTTAGTTGTCTAGATGCATAAGCTACTACCTTCCCATGTCGCATCAGAACACAACCTAAACCCAAACTGAAAGTATCTGTGTGCACTACAAATCCTCCTGACTCATCCAGAATTGTCGAAACGGGAGCCATCATCAACTTCTTCTTCAACCCATCAAATGATGTCTGACACTCCTGAGTCCACACGGACTTGACCTCCTTTCAGGTCAACCTAGTAAGTTGTCCTGCAATCTTAGCAAAAACCTTTATGAATTTCCTGTAGTATCCAGCCATCCCAAAGAAACTTCACACTTCTATCACCGATGTAAGTGGTCCTACATTTTTTTTCTGTGTGTAGTTTTGGGGCAAGAACGAGAGAGGAGATGAGATTATTTTTAAGAAAAAGATTTGATTAGAATATTCCTAAGACTAAGGGATATTAATTACTGGTAAACAAAGTTAGTTACAGATGAAAACTACAGAAATTCCATGATTGATTTGGAAGATAAAATCTTGGAGATTGATGGAGCTATGCTCAAAGAAAGCCATAAATTTTAAAGGTTTAACTTCATGGGCTTGTAAGGTCATCGTTAGACACAAAAGGCCCTCTGACATATAAATCCATCCACAAAGCAATAAATCACAAATAGGATCCAAAATATAATACATATAGAAAATAATTAATGCATTCAAGTCCAAACATGCCTAACAGAATCCCAAAGTCTAGAAATATCTAAGAACAAGTCTAAGTCACTCCTCGACATTGTCATTGTCATCATCTCTATGATTGGTGGTGGCTGTATCAGAATGTCGTATCGCACTGCTGCTCCCTATAGCAGTACCTCCTCTGGCCTAAAAAGAATGCTAGTCACCATGAAAATATTTTTCAAAAAAATCATAATAAATACATCTATGTTTAGACATATATATCTCTCTACCATCAGCATCTTCATGCTCCGCAAATAAAAACTTAGTGATAGCATGTATATAGGCTAGGGGAAAAAATCATCTTTAAGGGCTCAAAATAAATGATGTGTTGCACAACATCCCAGGATGATTGCACACCTCTAACTTGCGCGTAATAGCGGGAGGAAAATGGAAAGCCAAGACAGGTTCAAGATTGTCCAACAAGTACTATCTAATTTGACCCACCATGTACAATGTCTCACATGGTTGCTGCGAGGTCATCGGCCAGTCACTAGCATTAGTCCTGCTGGTGGTGAATGACCTAACTCCAGCACTTGATAATGGCACCCTCTCTTTCTTGTTTGGTCTAGAACCGTAAGCCCCATCAATGAATTCCCTCCACTGCTCTCTTGTCATGCAATTAGAATCCAAAGGGGTATCTTCTATGCCTTGAGACTGGAGGGCCTGGAACAACATGACGTCTTGCAATGCTTTCAGCACCGCTTGAATATCGTATAGCAATAAAAAATATAAATTAGAAAATCTAATGAGAAATCATTAATTCTATGCAAATGTGAAATTAATGTTATACTTACATGCATATCATTAATGTTCTCTACCTTTTTATCATTATCGTAGCACTTGTGGTGTATTAGCTACTCCAGCAAGAAGGGTTGGCAGCATAGTCAAGATGTCTTGTGATATATCAAATTCCAAATTAATTCCAGTAATGTATGAAACTAGTGGCATGAGTTAAGTTTTACTAATTTGATCATATCGGGTTCTTACTCAAATACTTATGCTCGATCCGCTGTAGGGTGTAGCTCCCAAAAAGTGATTGCATTTCTTCAAATTGCGATTCTCCGATGCCTTCAAATATTTTCCCTTCAAAATAAAGTACTTCATTAGTATGTGTGATGGTAATATCATGAATAAAAAATAACTCTCCTTCTTCTCACCCTTCTACTCGACAACGAGAGCCATCCAATTATATGGAGAAACCCTCTCATACAGCTCGTACATCCTCTTCCAATCTATGGTTAGATCCATGAAGTATTTTTTTCTTGAGTTTATTCCTCCACCCTGGAATCATCTTGCTCACTGTAGGCATTACATAATCCCAAGAGTTCTGGTTGTCTTCAAGACAATAATGATCCTACAAATTACATGTGGAAAAAACATACACTATAAGAATAATAAAATAAATAGTAAATGATAGAAGCAACATAATATATAATTACCATGAGCCTCTCCCATATTTTCTTTATGCCCTTCCATTATTGTTCTTCAAAATTATGAGTAAAGTTGATGGAGTTAGGTCTTTGATTAAACAGCCGATTAATTTATTAAATTTGACGGCATAATCCCCAATCGGAAAGTTGTCCCTCTATTCAAAAATGCCCCAGTATACTTGCGGAGGTACTTTGGTACCTTGCTCACTCCCACCCAGCTTCTCATAGCCCTTCGTCCCTACAAAGACAGAGAGAAATAAGTTCTTACAAACTTAAATAATCAAATAACTACGAAAGCTCAATAATTTACAAGATATTATTACCCTTTCTTCCTCAATTGATCTGCCATTGCCTCTTCAAGTCTTAGCTTTATTGCATGATCCTTCTTTCTAATCTCATCTCTCTTCCTTTTGTAGTTCCTCTGGCATTTTCTTTGCAATGCATTTTCTTTTTCTAGTAAAGGAATGCAAGCTACTACTAGAGTCCATGGGCGAAGACATGCAATCTCTGACTGAGAAAATCTCGACAGAGTCTCGTATTGGATCTCGTCATCATCAGATCCATCACATGCATCGTCTGTAAAATTAAACAAATTATTAACTGTGAAACAAATATATATATAAGGACTAGAAGATATCGATGAACTTAAATATGAAAAGTAATACCTAACTTAGGCGATTAGTCACAACATTGTGATGGACTCATAAGAGATGCAAGTGTGTATGTCCCTGCAATATCTAACAAAAAAATTATGTTATGAATAAAAAAATTCTCAATGGATTTAAGTTAATTAAACAAATTAATACCTTCAATAAGCAAGGATCCATGTAGAGATTATGGACTCCGAGAAGGTCGTGAGGACGTTCCTGCATAAATAGACAAAATAGTAAATACAATGTATGTATATTTATATCGCGAATATAATATCTTTGAACAAATTAATACTTATACTTGAGGATGAACCTGCTCGATCTCGGGAAACTTCCTCTAGGCGCTTTTGCTCATCTACAACTTCAATTGTAAGTCTATATAATTTATTTTTTTTATTCAACACATGCAAGCAAAATAGGTGAATGTTTATAGTTGCAATAATAAAATCAAAGATAGATACATTAATACTTGATATAACTACTTTCAAATTCTACAAATACCAAATAAGTTACATTTAATCTCCTACATTACGGATGTCAAGTCAATTTTGTAGAGTATACATATCAAATATGACATGTTATAGGTAGAAGTAATTAGGAAAAACTTCTCCTTCATGTTCATTTGGGTCATCAGAACCATCCGCCTTTTCATCGTGAGAAAGTTGAACAATAGTCCTTGGCTCCTTATATAGTACGACCCAAACTATCAGCTGCTTAGGATCTTTAATATCGAAGGACTCAATAGCTTGCTTTGCGAACATAAACTTTAAATTGGTCTACATCTCCTTATCTAGATCTACAAGATTAAAACTATATGCATCTATTTTTCCTTCGGCATGACACCATCAAACCTTAAATATCACATAATTACGTTCGTCTTTTGTACCATACACATAGAATATCTTCACGATATCTTCTAACTATCCAAAATAAATTACATTACCAAGTACTGGATTATGCTCTGTCAAGCTTGAATAACATTCTTGAGAGAAGTCAGCCATGACCTTACTGTTTTGGGTTTCTCTCTCCTCCTCAATGCTTACATGTTGAAATAAACACCCATTTACATGATATCCACTGCATTGTTTAACTGTATGGTGCAAGCCATGTTTGTGAATTCTTATCTCTTCTGATATTATCAAACCACCAAAGATTTGTCTTTCTACGTAATGTTGAACATAATCACAAACAATCGTGAAAAATGAATCTAAATTTTTCTCAAAATTAATTAAAACTAAAATACATATAACTTACTTCATTTACCACCCATTCGATAAAATATTTTCATGTATTTTTACAATTTTATTCCGTGTTGACACAACAGTTATTTCTAACTACAACTCCTCCAAATGTCCACTGACACTAGAGATCAATAATCATTTCAATTAAAAAATAACATATTTATTAATTAATTTACTTACTTTTGATATTCTTTAAAGATTTTCAAGTTGTGTAATACGAATGAATGAGCCTATTTTAAGTCCAATCTGGAATTCTCTTTGTTCATCTTATTACTTTCATGGAAGGTGCCATTTTTATTACTAATTTGTGTAGTTATTTGGTATGTACACCTCGCATATACCAAGGGGCATACATCATACATTCATTTGTCATGTAACAGTCAGTAATAGAACCCTTTAGATGAGCCTGATTGCACATTATGAGGTTTGGCAACGGACGTTGTCCGTTGCCAATGCCAACTAGCGATGGCTCCTAGTTCATCGCCAATAGTCATCGGCCTAAATTACACATTGGCGAATGTTATTAACATTGGCGACGGGTATACTTGTCGCCAATATGCACTGGTGATGGGTTAACCCGTCACCAATGTATATATACCCCTAAATAAATATCTTTCTGGTAGTCCCCCATATGGGAATACACATATAAGAACATGTATCCATACATCAATCCAATCACAATATTCAACAATACATATCCGACAATCAACCACAATACATATTCATATTCAAAATATTTATCCACCAATCAAACCACATTATCCAACAGAACTCATCCAATAATCCAACCACAATACATCTACATGCTCAAACAATATTCATCCACAGAGCAATAAAATCACAAATATAATACATATATATAAACTCCAAAAGCCATAACATGTCTAGCAAAATCCAAAAGTACATTAATGTAAGAACAAGTCTGACTCACTCCTTGTCATTGTTGTTGTCATTGTCCCTATTATTGGCAGCGGCTGTATTAGAACGATGTATCATACTACTGCTCCCTACGAGAGTACCTCCTCTAGCCTAAAAAGAACGCTAGTCAACATAGGAATATGTTTCAAAAAATTCGTAATAAATATATATATGTCATGTCATATATACCTCTCTACCACCAGCAACTCCATGCTCCGCAAACGCTAACTTAGTGATTGCCACCTATGTAGGCTAGGGAAGAATCTCATTTAAGGGCTCAAAATCGATGATGCATTGCACAACATCGCAGGTCAATTACGCACCTCCTAACCCGCACGTAATAGTAGGAAGCAATTGAAAAACCAAGGAGGATTCAAGATTGTCCAACAAGTACTGTTCAATTTTACCCACGATGTATGATGTCTCACCTGGTCACTTTGAGGTCACGGATGGGTTGCTAGCCTTAGTCTTGCTAGAGGAGAATGCCCTAACTCTAGCACTTGATGAAGGCACCCTCCCTTTCTTAGTTGGTATAGAACTGTAAGCTCTATCAATTACTTCCCACCACTGCTCTCTGGTTATGCGGTTAGCATCCATAGGGATGTCCTATAGGCTCTGAGATTGGAGGGCCTGGGACAAGAAAAAGTCTTGGAAAGCTTCTAGCGCTGCCTGAATATCGTATAGCACTAAAAAAATATAAATTAGCAACTCTAATGAGAAATCATTAAGTATGCGCAAATGTGAAATTAACATTATGTTTGCATGCATATCATTAATTTTCTCGACTTTTTTATCCTAATCGCAGCCCTTGGATGGTGTATAAGCTCTTTTAGCGAGAAGGGTTGGCAGCATAGTAAAGGCGTCCTGTGATATATTAAATTCTAAATTAATTCGAACAATGTATGAAACTAGTCACATTAGTTAAGTTTTAATAGTTTGATCATAGCGGGTTCTCACTCAAATACTTATGCTCGATCCACGCATAGGGAGTAGCTCCCAGAAAGTGATCATATAGCTTTGAATTGCGATTCTCTGATGCCGTCAAATATTTTTTTTCTTCAAAATAAAGTATTTTTTTAGCATGTCTGGTGGTAATATAACAAATTAAACATAACTCACCTTCTTCTCACCCTCAAAGTGAACAATGAGAATCATCAAATTATATGGAGGAACCATCTTATCAAGCTCATAGATCCTCTTCCAATCAACGGTTATATTCATAAAGTATTTTTTTCTTGAGTTTATTCTTCCACCCTCAAATCATCTTGCTCAATCTAGGCATTATATAATCTCAAGATTTGGGGTTGTTCTCAAGACAACAATGATCCTACAAATTACATGTGGAAAAAATATACACTACAAGAATAATTAAATAAATAGTTCTTGAAAGAAGCAATATAATAAATAGTAGTCGTGAGCCTCTCCTAGATTTTCTTTATGCCATTCCATTCTGGTTCTTCAAAATTATGAGTAATGTTTATGGATTGTGCATCTCTAATTAAACAGTTGATTAAATTATTAAATATGACAGCATAATCCCCAGCAGGAATATTGTCCCTCCACTCCAAAATGGCCCGGTAACCTTGGGGAGGTATTTTGGTATGCTCCTCACTCCCATGCCTATCGGGCTTCTCATAGTCCTTATTCCCTATAAAGACGGAGAAAAAAAATTTCTTATAAATTTAAATACTTAAATAACGACGAAATCTCAATAGTTTACACGATATTATTACCTATTTCCCTCAACTGATCTGCCATCGTCTTTTCAAGCCTCAGTTTTATTGCAAGCTCCTTCTTTTTAATCTTGTCTCTCCTCCTTCTGTAGTTCCTCTGGCATTTTTTTTGTAATGCAATAGCTTTTTTTGGTAAGAGAATGCAAACTACTGCTAGAGTCCATGGGTGGAGACATGCAATCTCTGACTGAGAAGATCCCGACAAAGTCCCATGTTGGATCTCATCATCATCAGATGCATCACCAGCATTATCTGCAATACTAAATGTGAAACAAATATATATA
>JBAKGM010027838.1:0-21884 GCA_037177215.1 Asparagus racemosus
CTAAAGCAAGTGAAATCGACCAAGCGAAATCACAGCTCTTCTCGGGATTAAGACTAAGCTTAGATCCAGAGGGAATCACTGCAGATCTGATCTAGATCTGCTCTTGAATCTTCTCCTCATCGCGTGGATTTGAAGTGGAAGGCGTTCTTCGCTTGCATCGGATCTGGATCCGAGTTTTCTTCTTTAGAAATGCTCAGATCTGTGCACGAGAGACGAATTTTTCCAACCTCTCAAATGAGGACCCCACTGGCCTATTTGTAGGTCAGGGTTCACTGTGCCGAGGCACCAAATGGTGCCTCGGCCTGAGCCGAGACATTCATTTAGGCTTTTCTAGTCACTTTCCGGTATTTGTTCGTCCGGTATTCTATCATTTTACCTGGTCATGTCGAATCCAAACTCGGTTGATTGTCCCGTTGATTTTAGAATCTGATCGGTGTAGTTCCGTCGACTCTTGAGTCTAGTTGATTCCGTCTTGTCGACGTTCGAGTTCGGTCGACTCGCCTTGTCGAATTTCGCTGATCTAAAGCTTCGTCATTGGATTTATTCCACGATCCGTCGCTTCACTGACTTGCACGCCTTGCTGATTCGCTTCATGTGCTCGTCGACTCGCTTTGTGCATTTTGCGGCGTGATTACGTCATCAACTCTTTGCCGTTGGTTTGGCGTTGGATTGTCGGACGGCTCGCCATACGCTAACTCCCTGTCACGAGTCGAGTTTGGGCACTCACAGGCATTTTTCAACGCCTATACCTTGAAGGGATGCTTTTCAACATTTTGTTGAACCCCTTATTCATCGATGTACTTAAAACATTGATGAAGTGTTAACGAGATGATCAGGTTGGAATGGATCCATGATCATCTAAGGAGAAGGCTGTAGTGTGTTTCAACATCAAAGACATAAGAAGTCACTTCTGTCTTTAAATCACCGATTTGGCATTTAAGTCAAATTTTCTCGAGGGATCAGCTACTGCTGGAGTTGAATCCGAATATGGTGGTGGTAGTCTTTGAGAGCTTGTTAAGGGGAATGCCCAAAAAGGTCAAGAGTCTCTACGGAATTATGCTCAATGCAGAGCCTGGGTCGATATGAATCGTGAATCCTTTCAACCTTTGCCAACCCCACATACCTGGCATAGTAAAGGGTTTAGCTGTGATGATGGTCTTTGATGAGCATGTCTTCTGGAGTGAAGGTGATACAAGGCATCAACTGTTGGCACTGATAGCACTGATTGTGTTCTTCATCCCGAGAAGGCTGGACCATGTGGGCAAGGAACGACTCACTTCCATTCAGGGCTTCTTTCAAAGCCTCCCTCGTTTCCTTAGACAAACGTAAAAGTTCATATAATATTATATGAGCTAGGATATTAGCTAATTGGGCCATAATATCATATAGGAATATGGCTTTTGGGTCATCTGCGGGGTGCTACAACACCTTGTTGAACAGAGTCTCCTTTTGCTTGGTTAACTCGGGTTGCTTGGAGGGTCCTAGTAGATCATAATTTTTCAAATACTGTCAACCAGACTTTGTCCTCACCATGACAATTTTCTCTTTCCCTGAATCAATGAGTGAATAAACTTGTAGAGATTCTTCTCCAGCAATTGTAGAGATGACGCTGTAGGACTTCATCCATTGCTTGCTCTTTGTCTTGGACTTCGAAAGAGTCCAATGTTCATCTTGAAGAAGGTCGGGATGTACGCACATTATTCCCTCCTATTGCTGTAGTAAGAGGGCCTAAACCTTGGCTTTGTCAGTTGTGTTGGTCTTGATTGACCACTTCCATCCTTACAGTAGGAATGGGGACAACACCGTCTTGGGCTTGAATTTCTAGCATGGAGCCGAATTGGAGAGTCACCATGTTGGCAGTGACTTTCTTTTACTCAGGCTTGAGCTTGAGGATTCCTGACTCGACAAAGGACTGTATCTTGTCCTTAAGGACATAACAGTTCTTCATCGGGTGTCCCAATATTCTGTGGTAAAGACAGTAGTTGGGATCATTAGTCTTTCAAATTTCTTTTGGGCATCGGGCTTCAGGAAGCTTTAGCCGGTTACCATTGTTGAGGACATGTAATATAGCCACCATATGTTCATCTTTGAATGAGTAGTTGCGCTAAACATTCTTCATTGGTTCCCTTTTCTGGTTGTTGGGGCTTGGACCTCAGCTGCGTAGCTTTCGGTTGGGAGGGCTGTCCTTGCTTGCATTTGTTACCCTTGAGTTGGTACGGGGCTCGAGCTTGTTGAAGCATTCTTGATGATTTTTCTGCTATCTCAGCTTGCTCCATTAAGTCCTTTCCTGTATAGGCTGTAACAGCGCCCATATGAGCTTCTATACGCCCCACAAAATTAGGCTGACAAGATTGGAGTAGCATCGACAATAGCATATCTCGACATCGCAATGTCCAATTATGGAATCGCTCGATGAACTCCCTAACCGCCTCATTTCCTCTTGGCTTTTCAGAGGGGAGTTTGGCCATGGTGACATCTGATTTTTCCTTATGGAATTGTGAGAGAAACTTTGATTCTAGATCAGCCCAGGATTTGATTGAACCCTCAGGCAGATTTTGAAATCAATCGAAGGCTCCCCCCTAAAGGGTGCTAATAAAAAGTCGTGCCTTAATGGCATCATTACCCACTACATTCCCAGTTCGTTGATGAAAGTAGTAGATGTGTTAGTTCGGAGAACTTTTGCCATCAAACGTATGCAATGTTGGCGGCTTAAACTTCATCGGATAAGGAACCACCTCCCACTCGATGAGATAAGGTCAGGTAATTCCAACCTTCTTGAGCTCAATTAACTGAGAAAGCGCATTGAGCTAAATTTAGGTGTCCTCCAAGGCCTTTGCTTCCTTACTTGGCTTTGGAGGCGCCAATGTTTTTGATCCTAAGTGGTTAGAATCTGCGTTTTATTAATGCACTTGTTCTTCTTCCAGGGAGAATTCAATAATTGATCATTTCCCTTTCGAAGAACTCAGATGAGGCTGAGAGGTTGATAGGAGTTGTTCAAACATATTCTCCAAACGATCAAATCATTCATCCGAAGCTTTCTTTTAAGCTGTAATCTGAGCGAGAAGATCTGGTCCATCATATCTGCCACCCATTGTTGCTCTTGACTTGAGCTAGGGGTTACATTTGATACTATGGCAGAGTTAGCATCACTAGAAATAGGTCGGTCCACTTGAAGGGGAGCCTGCGGCACTCGTGTTTGGAGGAGGGAATAGTCGATTGGGATTGCTACGCTTTTCCTCGATCTGGTTTGACAATAGGCACTATTAGTCTTATAGACACCATTAGTCTTTGGCACTATGCCCCCAATGCTAGGAGAGTATCTTGGGTCAGATGGACTGTCCGCGCCTTCCTCATAATCTCCAGAAACTACACTGATCATGTTGATAGTAAATTCTTAGAGTTTACCCTTTCGGATACGTCGTCGTCTTTTGGTCCGAGCCTCTGAAGGTTTAGAATTGTGACTAAGATGACTAAAAACCAATTCCTTTTCAGGAATAGCTTTACATTAACAATTCTTCTAAATTGCCATGACTACTTCTCTTAGGGTTGCACAATGCTGACATTGATGAGCTCCCTTTAGAGATAAGAACTCTCTTAGATCACCAATAGTTCCAACATCGCCATTTTGGGTTTTGGCATGCAAACGTCGCTTATGGCGACGTTGGCGAGACTTTCGCGTAGTGAAGTCAGATAGATCACCCTTATCAATGTTATTCCTTTGCGGGAATTTGGACAAGGGATTACCCCCATTCTTCACTTCTGTCGAAGAAGCATAGCGAGTATCATGAGATGCTTTAAATTGAACCCCAATGGAGTTATAGATTGATGTCCAAAATCAGAAGACATGAGAATGTCTTGACCTTCGCTCGAGGTGAGGATCGATGTTTCTTCGCTCTGGGCGAAGTTCGTTTGGCTTGCGGCAAAGCTCAAACCATCTTTAACGAAGGTCACCTTTACACACGTGGGAGTCGATTTGGACCCTAAGTTCGTACTATGATGAAGTTTACAGCAACTTCTCACAGTTGTCAAGGAAATGAATTCCTCAAACTTCGCTTGGTCAAATTCTATGACCAGCAAGTCAGCAAAAGACCCGAGGGTCTTAGTATCGGACTGCCACACAATTTTCTCATCAGAGGAGAAATTAGTCCCTCGTAGAGTTGTCATTCTATTTTGGGTCTTTTGTACTGTAATTGACATAGATTACATAAAAGAGAAACAATAAAATTTATATTTAACTACGTTCTTTTCTGTGTGCAATGGAGCGTCAATCTTGTACTCTGTTGACAGTCCGACTAAGGTGATGAGTCTCTTGCTATTAGTCTTTGATTTGGTTTCTTGGAAGATAGCTCAGTCTTCTCTTAGAATCGAAATAGAAGAAAACTGCGTGCGTATGGAGTGTTCCATTTCTCTTCTCTGTGTATGTATGTCTGGTGATATGAGTGTGTCAGTCTCTTGAATAAACAATCTCATTCTCCTTTTATAGGCTAAAATTGTAACGCCCCTCATGGAGGTACATAAAAATTGGGCATGACCCGTCTGTAATGAGGAGGGTCAACCTGCTCAATTTTTATATACGTCCCAATATATATATACACACACACACACACACACCAACAATACCGAAGGGCGAAAATATAGCAGTGAAGATATATATGCAATACTCAGGATCACAAGGTTGACAACAGAGTACATAGAATACCAAGATACTCGAAAACTAGAGGGAACAACAAAATATTACAAGTCTGATAATGGCTGCAAACATTAGTACATGCCCGATAAATCAAAAGTGCTACAAAAGTAAATAAGAATTAACTCCTACTAAGATTTTCCTCTAGAGCTAATCTTCAAATTCAGGATCCGTAATCCCCTGATCCTTACCCACTGTATGACCTGCGAGTGGATACAGAAATAATAGGGGTGAGCCTAAGTCCCAATAGGCAACCATAAAAATCTCAGGTACAACATAAGGGGATGAATAAAAGGAATAATCATAGATATTTAAACTTTGAATGAAGGGTTCTCAACATTAAATTACCATGCTAATATCATGATCATTGATCGAGGACTTAATAAACCATGCATGCTTTTATTCATGATATGATCATTGATATGATCATTGATCATATTCATGATATGATCATTGATCATTGATCATATCATGTAATAACATGTCAGTATAAGAGTCAAAGCCTAATATTCGGGATTTCTAAACTCCCCAATCATGGGATAATTAATAAACCATGCATGCTTTTATTCACCCACCGGTGAGCGTCCCACACAGAGCACTGTCTCCACTGTGACCCATTACTATTACCACCCACCGGCGAAGCTTACTTTACATAGGGCATAATCTGTGAATATAGACTATCAATTGTCAATGAAGAAAAGAATACTATCATGCCCAATAGTCAAATCATCGAAGAAAGTTGAATTACCATAGTGTAATCATTTAGAGGATAGCAATAATTAAGTAATCAACAAAGAGCCCATGCATGAAGTAAATCAAATAGGAATATTACAAAAGTAATAAGATAAACTATTGAGCATGGGGAAACTAACTCGCAGAAATTTCAAGAAAAGTAATCAATCGAACTCTCACAACATTGAGAGGAAATAATGAAAGGTTACCTACTGATTGTGCTGGGTTTTTTTGGATGAACGAATGAATCCAAGATTCTCTGTCCTACATACACATGCATGTATATCCATATGAGATTCTAAACAACTATGTTTTTTATTATATTTTTAACTTAGAACTTATATCATGGTATAAGCTACACTCTAGATGATTACATCCAATACCTATAATATGCACAGTACGAAATGCAGTGTACATACAGCACTTTGCGATGGATGAATGATAGAGCAATCGATGCCCAAAATCCTAAAACTAGTGCCATATGAATCTAATATGAGTCTATTTTTCATAATAATAAGTTATATTCAAGACTTCTTTGCATGGGTCAAGTTATAACCAAAATATGCAAGACATGCACAGATTGTAGCTACAGGCTATGTAATAGATTTAAGTGCACAAGTGAGGGGTCACATGACATCCAAATTTTGTGAAATAATATTAAAAATACTTTTATACAAGGCTAGTTTTGGAATATATAAATAGATTGGAATTATAACTAATGATCATGGAGATATGGACGAGATAGTTCATGGGTGTCATAGAGCAATATCACATTGGTTCCAGTGCACATAAAGCATAATTGATCATGGATTAGAGACAGCAAACAATATTGAAAATGAACCAAACTAATTTTGAAAGATATCCACATGAGTCTAGTTTCCATATTAACAAGAATTTAATACATGCAAGATATGCAAGGAGAGTTATGCTCTCTGTAGTGAATCTATCTCAAGCAGTCTATTTCAGACACATACATCCAATTATTCTAAAATTCTGAGATAGCTAATAATATCCAAAATTGACCAAACTAAGTTCAACGGAAAGCTACATGAGTAAATATTTTAAAATAGAAAATTTCGCATCATTAAGGATATTGCTAGTAGAAGTTATGGTCAAAACATTAGCAGGATGTCCTGTAGGAACAATCTGCTCGAGAATTATGTTACAAAACCGACATGCAACCCATGTTTATACTAATTCAGAGCAAGACAACCATCATTTGATCATATGAGACTTGAAAATAAGTAAATATCATATTTTCCATGTTTATAGACACAAAGATCATATTTTTATCTCTACTCATTAACATGCAAGGGGTCAATCTTTGCTTCAATGTAACATGCAACCACAAATTCTCACATGCAAGACCAAAAATCAAAATAAAATTTTATAATTCAGTTTGAAATCCTCAATAACTATATCAAGAAGTAAATTTGAGATCATATACCTAGGTTTGAGACTTTGCACCTCTTCCTCCTCCAAAATCCTCTAACTAGCTTCTTTCTCCTCTCCTTCTTGTTTAATTTCTACCTCTTGAGAGTGGGAGAGCTTGAGAGATGACTAAAGTGTCAATTTTTGAAACCAAAAGAGGAAATGGGGTTGTGGGTGTTGGTCGGACAGAGGAGAGGGAAAGGAGTGAGGGTCTTGGCAAATATTCTTTTGAAATGACAAAATGAGAGAGAGAGAGAGAGAGAGAGAGAGAGAGAGAGAGAGAGAGGTTGAGCGTTCATATATATAAGACCCATGTGGAGAGAAATCTTCAAATTTGACCAAAGTTGAGGGATTTTATGCAAAAATCCTTCCACTAACATGGTTGACTAATTTAAATAAATATGTTAATTAGAGAGTTTGAAAATAGGTATTTATCAATTTGGGTTATCTCTAATTAAAGTTTAAAATATGGTTGGTTTAGGTTTACATGCTAGGTTTATATGCTAGCTATGACTTAGTTAACATGATCATAAAATGAGAATTTAGCTAACTTAGAATCCTCATACTAGAAAATTATATGAAACACAAGGAAGGAAAGGAATTATTGATTCATGAATAGGTATCGGTAATGATATCTGATCAGTGGAAGGAAAAATAAATAAATTTGCAATGTTAGAAAAATAGAAAGTTAATGGCCTTTAATTGTGAATTAAGTGGCCATCAAGATAGGATGTAGTGGGGAAGCAGTTAACCCCTTGAAAATAGCTCTCAAAAGGCTAAATGGTGAAATTCGGCGAAGCTCGCTAAAAACATTTGGGCGAGGCTCACTTGGACTGGGTAAGCCTTCTTCAAAATCATGGATGACGTGGCGCACATGGGCAGCTGTTGACGAAGTTCGCTGATTAATTGGTTAGCCAACTTCGCTGGCGAGTTCGAATTTAACATATAATTTGACTCGTGACTTGACCGATTCAATGACGCCTTTCAACTCGGCCTAAAGTCTAAATTGGGAGTCAACCCACTCTTGACTTAGTCAGGTTAGCTCGAGATGAGCTATGTGGTGAAGTTCACATGCTTTATTTGGTAGACTTCACTCCAGCTTGTTGTGGGCTCGAGTTTGGTCCCATTTGAAGCGTTTAGCCCATGGGCATTCACTTCTTGGATCCAAGCTGAACATTGGCGTGGATGAAATATATTTTAACCATCTACACCTTAGTTTTTTTGTTTCTAGTCTCTATAGTTTCTCTCTCTAAAAATTATAGGATTTGTTGATTGCCACTTTGAGGTAGAGTTTCTTGTGATAACTTGAATTTATGTAAGATATTTGTGTACTTTGTTAGTCATTATTATACTATTAGGTTCAAAGATTTTGTTTTAGTACTATTTTTTTAGAACTTAGTGTAGAAATTTTCCAATTTTGAGCTTTTTTCCATCCTCTCAGTTACATGCTTAAAAAATTGAACTTAATAATGAAATATATTTATTAGTATGTAGATATGATGTAATTATGCTTGTCAAGTGTAAGTTACAGGTCCTACAAATAGGGAGAGCATGTACAGGTACGTTTGAAGACTACGACACATGAACTTCATGTGAACAGAAGCTTGTACTCATCATGGAGATCCCGTAGTATTTCTAACACACCCCTTGAAGCTCGAAATTCCTGACGGAGAGAAATATTTCTTTGATAATACTTTTTTTCCACTACACATTTTCTTTGTTCATTTATTCGAGTTTCATAAATAATCTATGTAGCAGTTTAAAATTATTAATAGAAATTGAAATACTATCTGATATTGACTACATTGAATTATCAAAATCCATTTTATATGCCATTTCAAAATGTGGTTAGGCGATAATAAAAATGTGTGGGATTCAACCAATTTTATTATCAAATAATTGTTTTTTGGAATTTTAGAGCAGCGACATGTATGTTTTCTGTGAACACGCTTGGGTAATCTGGTTTTAAAAATGTCTGAAAGTCAAGATTAGACTTGCTTTCTTCCATTTTCACTTTGTTCTTTATTGTAAATAGACGCCAAGCCAACTTCCTGAAGCATTATATCTTGGTATGAAGCCTTCATTTAAGTTGCACTTAAGAACCGTAGGGGTCATCAATGCCAATATAGTTGCTAATAATTTGTCGAACTCTCAGTCTTCCAGCAAAAGACACTGCTTTCTAAGTAATCAAAGAAAACACGTGGGATTTTCTCTGTGGCCTGGTAAAAATTTGTATGCTAACTTACAATTTCATCTTTCATGTACCTGCATAAATTCACTGGTTTGTTTTGTTTGTTTTGTTTTGCTTTTTTTTATGTTGCCGGTTAAGCAATTTGGGGAACTTACGACGTGAAGATTCATTTGTGATATCTATACATCAAGGTGGTAGTCATAGTATTTAATATACTTTTGACTAGGATATACCTCTACACATAACAATTGAAAGATAATTATATATTGTGACTGAGTTTTGGGCGAGTGTAATATCTGACACTATTATTATATGCTAGAATAAAATGCTCATATTTTTTAATACAAATTTTATAGCTTTAACTGACTTGTTAGACTTATTCTTTGATTTTGTAGGTGTATGTTTATTTTGTAGGTTATGAGCGAACTTTTTGCAAAGAAGCATAAAAAGACTTTTCGTCCTCCTCTGCATATGGAAAATCTTTTGAAGATGCAACAATCTCAAGCTCACAACCAACAACACGTAGCAAGTAATCTAGCAAGAATAAAAACAAAGTAGAAATCTCTATCCCATAACCAACAATGCATTGCAAGCCAATTGAGAAAGCAAGTACAAAATGCAGTTGTGCAGTTCACAAAGACTAGATCACTTCAAGGACATAAGGTCCAGGAGGAGCAAAGGCAAAGGGGAAAGCTTCTTGGAAAGAATCAAATGCAAGTGGAGTTTTGATCAGAAAAGGCACAAAATGATCCTCAGAAACAAAAAATCATTGATGGTGAGAGAGAAAGAGTTAGAAGATGTTGGTGTAGAAGATAAACATCTCCAAGGAGATTATGAGGAAGATTTCATGGAGTTTGACAATGAGGGGCGGAGGGCGAGATCAGCTAGTAGAGTTCTGGGAATCCTTGATGACAACATCCTTGATGGTCAAGAATGTTCAACATCCTTAATGGCTAGGCTGTCAAGGATATTAATATCCTTGATGGGTATTCAACATCCTTGACGGCCCCCCGTCGAGGATGTTTTTGGGCCCATAGTAAAAAAAAATTGTGGGAGAACTCCCCCCAATTTTTCTACCAAACCTTTTCTCTCTCTCTCTCTCTCTCTCTCTCTCTCTCTCATCTATATTGTTTCACTCAAAAGCCCAACCAATAGCCTTTCCCTACCAGTCCTAGTCCGCAGTGCCCCACCATTTGTCAGCGTGTTCGTCGCCTCCACCGTCGCTCGTGGTAATCGCCAATGTTCTACCGTGCCTGCACGTGGTCCACTTCCGCACGCCGCGCTCGTGGCTGCAGTTCGTGGTCGACTGCGGCTCGTGGCTTGGCATCTACACGCCGCTTGTCGACCCCCACCGCCGTTCGTCGATAGCCACCGCCGCTACTGCCAGTGAACGGTATGTTCACGTTAAATTTTAGTTTTTTTAGCAAATTCTTATAATTTATAGTTTTATTTTGTTTGAATTACCCAAATTCGAAACCCTAATTAACCTTAAACCTAATCCAATCCCTAACTTTATAACCCTAATTCAATCCTGGTAAATCTAACAAAAATTATCATCCTAAACTCTTATAACATTACAATAAGTCTAGAACTCTAATTAAATTGACTTTCACCTTAATTTCATCTCTAATAAAACTAATTTAAATTTACTAACCCTAATCATACTTCCACTAACCCTAATTGATCAAATTACTTAAATTATACTAATTTTAGCCTTAATTAAATTACCTAAATCTAGAACCCCAATTCAACTAAATCTAACCCAAATATGACATTAATCCAAACACTAGTTAACTAATATAACTTTAATAGCTCTAACCCTAACCACATTTGGTCTAATTAATTAAACTAATCTACAAAAAATAATTCAGCTAATAACCCTAATAGTATTACCCTAATAATAAGCACCTTAACTCCATCTGTCTTTTACCTTAATATCATCTAAAAGCTAATTTACTTTTAGATTCTAGTATCCAAACCCTTATCATAATCCTTATTCGAAATTCATGTACTATTATTATTAACATTCAATTTATTTTGAAATATAACTAATTTATGTTATATATCATGTTTATGAGAATTAAAATCGTTACCCCTAGTCTCCTGTCTGATAATATTAGATGTCAATCTCTTCTAACATAAGCATGCACATCTCTATTTAGGTATGAAATTATTTTTTCTGTCTAAAAAGAATTGTGTATATTATGTTAGGAGTATGATTTACATACGATATTATTAGATCTGTTAGGGAAGGAGTTCCCTTCTCGCACAAGTTAGGAATATAGATGAGGAGATAAGGGAATATGAACAGAGAGGGCTTGATGAAAATGAAGATAAAGATGAAGAGATAAGGAAAGATGAACAAAGAGGGGTAGCAAAGTCCAAAAATCATAGAGGGCCAACCAAGTGTTTAAAAGTATATGAATAGGGTATAGATAGTTTGATGGGTAGCTATTCCAGTGGGAGCGCTTGAGGCACATGCCAATTACACGAGAAATGAAAAACCCCAATAAAATTGATAAGATAAAGTAGATAGTTAAATGTAAAAGTTAAATTATTTGTTTATGTTTGTCATGCCGCATGCTTAGACGCATATTGAAATATATAAATAAATAATTTCAAGTGAGAGATTTCAGATAGAGATGACACTATGATTTAACTCCCCAATCTAGTCTATCTCTAAGAAATCTAATATTCTATTTTTAAAAAATTTATAACAATTTTAAAAATTATATCTTTGAACACTGTGGTTGGGATCTTAGGCCTTCTTCTCTTTGTTTAGGATGTACTTTTATTATTTGTATAAAAGGCTTGATGAGATAGAATGTTCTTTAGGGAAGAACAATACTCCACGTAAATGCCAATAATTTTAACGTATCTGTAATTAGAGTGTATTAATTCTTGTCTTAAGGTACCAAAACAATTATTCTGACATCAGTTCGAGACTAAGTAGTTTGAGATACATTTGTCAGATGATCCATTTTCTCCTGAGAGCAGGAGATTTTGGTAAGTAGTGAGGCGAAAATATCCGAGTCAGAACAAGGTTCAACTCAGACTCAGAAATTTGAGGCTAGTCAGTACAAGATCTAGAGGTGACAAGATTGTTTGATGTGGTTCACTAGGTAGACTTCCAAGAGGAGCAATCTTATTGAGGATTACTAGGATAACTAAATGCAAAGAGTTTCTAGGATGCTCTTAATGCGAGATTCAGATATGTCTCTTCAATGAGGATCTGAGTTCTTATTATTAAGTTTGATTCAATTCAGATGACTGCTAGGCAAAATATCAAATCCACCTTTGAATGATGACCACTGTGATCAGGGATCATGAGAAAGCTGGAACCACGTCGAGCTAGGAGCGGTAGATCCGGGCAATTATCTAGGCTACATAACTCCAGAATAGACATTTGTTACTTTTATTGCACAATGTAGATGCGAAACATCTTGGGATGTGCAAATAAAAGTGAAGTTAGAGTCTAAACACCAGGGTGTGTTCAAGACTAAAATGTCTACTTCTGCTTTGGAAGCTGACCAAGGGACAAGCCTGAGAGCCTAGTTGCAATGGTACACCTGTAGATTTTTCAGGATAGGTTCTGAAATAAAAAAAAGCCAATTAAAAGGTAAAAAGTCTAACTGATAAGAAAGATCAACTGATTTCATTGTAAACAAACTAATCATCTCATGCATGAGGGCGCACAACTGAGGAAACCTAGAGAGATCCTCTCTTTGATCAAATCTTAGGAATATGCAAAACAAATTCTTTCAAAAATTTGTTTATAACAATAGCAAGAGGAGAATGAGATCTCCAAAACTCATAAATCCAAATTTCTAAAAGAAAAATATTGTACAAAAAATACTTGCCTTGAGTGTTGATGCAATCCTCTCTTCGACCTCCAAGCTCTCCAATCTTAGCCTAATTCATAAGGGAGAGTATTTGGGGCTTTTATATGAGGAACTAAAAAGAGGGTTGAGTTAAATAAATATCCATTCTATTGGATCCAATCCAGTAAGTTTACTTGTTGTAGTAACCCATTTATATCTCTCTTAAGCCCCAAGCCATTATGAAAACCCAAAAATTCATTTTGAAAACCCAAAACCAAATCTAGCAATTAAAGTAAAATTTGTGATTTTCCACTTGAACAAAAGAATGTGACATGTGTCAAAAATCAATGATTTGACGAAATCGAATAGGCCAAATTTATTCAATTGGAATATAGGATCGAAATTTATTCAGAGTGGGGTAGGGCCCTTACAATAAAGCTCTACAATTGTTTGTCATATGTCGATAATCACAATATTTATTTTCATATCTCTTGTTAGGATCTCCTGTCATATTTGGGGGTGCTTTACAAAGGTGTCCTTCATGTCTAGCTTACGCACATATTTGCGACATCAGCCTATTCAAGTGGGTGAAGTCGTGAACCTTCTGGGCTGACCCCCTTCTCGCTTCCTTTTGTCCCCGTACTTGCCACCTTGCTTGGCGGGCTCCTATCTATCTACGTTTCCTCATCGAGCCTAATATTTACTAGGGATTCCCCTACATCCATGTAGCCCTTTGCCCGATAGATGAGGTCATCAAAGTTCTTCAAGGGTTGTTTAAACAGGTCTTGATGGAGGTCATTGTGCATTAGCCTGTACATCATCTTGGCTATGATGACATGATCTATGGATCTTGAATGTCAAGGTGCTTGTCTTGAGATCGCTTGAAATACTCCCTAATGTTCTCACCTGACCTTGCTACAATTAGAGTAGCATGGCTAGGGAAGTCTTGCTCCTAGATTTCGTGAGGAAATAACTTAAAAAAAGGTTAGAGAGCTGATGAAAGTTATGGATGGACTTCTTGAGGAGGGAGTTGTATCAAGTCTTTGCCTTACCACTTAATATGTTTGAGAAGTATCAACACATCAGAGCATCATCTGCCCTAACTATATCCGTTGTGTTGTGATAGTTGTTTGAGTGCTCAATAGCACACCCATTTCTTTTGAGGCCTCTAACTTGGGAATCTTGATTTGACTGTAGGATGTGCTGTTCTCTACGACAAAAACCCTAAAAACTACTTCTTTCATATATTTTCTCCCTTAAAATTATCACTAACTTGATCATCAGAGGAACCACCTGAGAACCCAACTCTTACCCTCTAACGCTCCACATTTGTGCAGGAGCCTTCTTCAGCATAGAGTGATCAGCCATCAAAGAGGATTGAGGGACCCTAAGCTCTCCTAAATCCACCCTAACCTACATAATTAAGTTTCTAACATAAATACTTCGGCGCGCAATATGGGGCCTCTTTTTCTTCTTTAAGAAAGATGGTTGATTCTGATTGACCAAACCCATCGTCAGTTCCCCATCCCGGAGAGGCGGCCAACATGTTATGTTACTCAAGCCTAATTAGATGAGTCCGCCCAGAGAATAGCCCATTCTCTTCAGCAACAGTTTGTTGCTTTCACGAACGAACTTCTTAGCCAGATTCCTCCATCTCATCCTCCTCCACCATTTGTCACCCCTCCCTAAGGAGATCACCCTCAGTGACAAATGCTAAAGGAGCGAACTGGAGATATCACTCCCCCACTACCTCGGCAACAAGCTCGTTTCACTGCTCATCCATGGCAACCACCACACTACATGGAGGCTACCCTTGAAAGTTCGACTCTCAGCCCTAAAATTCACACCTGGATGATATCACGCGGCTCCAAATAACCCTATGCCGCTCCAGGCCCCATAAGAAAAATGGATCTTTCCACCACCAACTTTGCGTTTGGTTACGACTGGACCTTCAACACTGTTGCAGATGTCATTGGAGGAAATACTCCTCTTGCTGGCTAGATCATAAATGCTCCATGCCCTAAGTTCAAGATGCCCCACATTGAGAAATACAATGGCGAAGGAGATCCAGCTAATCATGCACAAAATTTTTATGATTTAATATGCATGCAACAAGTGAGTGACCTGGTCATCTACAGAGCCTTTCCAATCACCCTAACGGGAAGTGCGAAGATGTGGTAGAACTCATTGGACAAGAAGTCCGTTCATAGCTCTGAGCAACTTAGCCAAAAGTTTGTGCACCAACTTTTGGCCTACACAAAGCAAAAGGCTCCTCCCTCCATCATGTTGCAGATAAACAAGAGACCCGGCGAGAGCCTAAGAGACTATTTCAAAAGATTTCAGGCTAAAAGGCTAGAGGTCGAAGACCCTCACATTATGGTCGCCATTGTCGCAATTATTATCGGGCTAGAAGATAAAAAGTTATCCAGTTCTCTTATCATGAACTGTGTGACTGATTTCAACCAATTGATGGCTAGAGCTCGATCACACATAGACGTTGAAGATAGTCAAGCCCACAAGAAGGTGGCCCGACTAGAGGTAGCTAAAGCAGAATCCTCTCAGGTAAAGAAGGTTGAAGATGATCCCCAAGAGTGATGCCAGACCCGGTCAGGTTGATAGAAGAGATCAAAAGAAAGAGGCAACAAAGAAGCTGACACTCGCTCCCTTCAATACCTCACTCTCACAAGTGTTGTACCTAATTCAAAAGGACGGACACCTCATCACCCCCCCCCCCTTACATGATGTCAAACCCTCAATCTAGAGACCTCAAGCAATACTGCCAATATCACCAGGATCATGGCCATCATACTGATAACTATAGTGCTCTCCAGAGAGCCATCGAGGACATGATATAGAGGGAACTATTGAAGAAGTTCATCTCCTATTAGGACAGAGGGGAGCCAGTCTTGGAAAGGCCGGAGAGGAGAAGATCCAAGTCAAGATCACCCTATCGCTCGAGCCAACAGGGTGATCAACCTAAAGAAATAGATAGTCGATGCACCATTAACACCATCAGTGGTGGCCCAGCAGCTAGAGGAATGCCCTGCAATGCTCAGAAGAAGTATGGCCGACGAGCATTGGAAGTCAATGACCAATCAGCCTATTTCTTTTAGCTATGTTGATCTGAAAGGCGTGGATACCCACCATGATGACCCCATCATTGTATTAGCCGAGATTAATGATTTTCGAGTCAAAATAATCTTGACAGATACATGAAGCTCTGCTAATATTTTGTTTATAGAGGTGTTCAATCAGATGGGAATCGACAAGTCTGATTTGTGACCTTGCCCAGGTCCCCTCATTGGATTATCAGGGCACTCGATCTAATCCAAGGGGTTGGTCACTCTGTCCTTGGTAATTGGCAATTACCCTCGCCAATCCATGATTCAAGTCTAATTCATTACAATGGATGTGAAGTCCAGCTATAATGTTATTCTCAGAAGAACCTCCTTGAACAACTTACAGGTTGTCCCGTTCACTTACCACTGGATGATGAAGTTCCCAACCCTAAAAGGAGTCAGCTCTGTGCAGAGCAACGGACGAGAGGCCAGATCGTGCGCTCTACTCTCGATGAAGGAAAAAGGAGTTTCAATGACTTTGCATTTTGAGAAGGCTCAGTCACAGTTGCAAAAGACGAAAAGCGCGAGTGAACAGTTCCTGTAGAAGAACTACAAGAGATATTGATCAGCCTCGATGAAACCAAAAGGTCAAGATCGGGTCGGAACTCGCTGAGCCATAGTGAGGAGCTATCATTCTTTCTTGTGTTGCGATGCGAATATCTTTGCTTGGGGCCTAAAGATATGCCAAAGATTCCCCCTGAAGTGATAAGCCATGACCTATCAGTTGATCGACACAACAAGTCAGTTTGACAGAAGAAGAGACATCTCACACCTGAGAGGCAAAAGACGGCTGCAGAAGGGTCAATCAACTTCTTAAAGCTAGCTTCATTTGAGAAGTCTAGTATCCAAAGTGGTTGTCTAATGTGGTCCTAGTCAAGAAATCTACCGACAAGTGGAGGATGTGTGTGGACTTCATAGACTTGAACAAAGCTTGCCTGAAGGATAGCTATCCCCTCTCGAGGATTGATCAATTGGTCAACAAAAGTGTCGGCCATGAATTACTTAGGTTTATGCATACTATATCCAGATACAACTAGATTATGATGGCCGAACATGGTGAAGAGAAAACTTCCTTCATTATAGACCAAGGGATCTATTTCTATAAAGTAATGCCCTTCGACCTCAAGAATGCTGGAGCCACACTATCAAAGGTTGGTGAACAAAATTTTCAAGCACCAAATCAGCCACAATGTGGAAGCATATGTGTATGACATCCTATTGAAACCCAAGCAAGCAATTTCTCATGTGTCGGATGTTGAAGAAACTTTCTCCATCCTCCGACACTTCCACATGAAGCTCAACCTGGCTAAGTGTGCTTTCAGAGTGCAGTCAGGTAAATTCTCAGGCTTCATGATCACTCAACGAAGCATCGAAATCAACCCTAAGAAGATAGCTCAAATCGAGCAAATGCCAGAGCCACGCACATTGAAGGATGTTCAGAAGTTGAATGGCAAAATAGCTACTTTGAGCTATTTCCTCTCGAAATTGGCTGAAAGAAGTATCCCCTTCTTCGAAATCCTCAAAGGGAGTAAGGAACCCAAAGAAGGCATTGGATGGATAGTGGAATGTCATAATGTGTTCACTGAGCTTAAGAGATACCTAAGCACCAAGCTCCCACTTAGCTAACCCAAGGAGGGAGAAATCATTTACCTCTATTTAGCTATTTCACCGAAGCCTCTGAGCTCAGCCTTGGTTTGAGAAAAGGAGAATATTCAAAGGCAAGTCTACTAAGTCAGCTGCATCCTAAAGGCTGCTGAGCTCAATTATATTCTTATCAAGAAAGCCTCCTTCACTCTTATAACTACTGCTAGGAGGCTCCGTCCATACTTCCAGGCTCACACTATAGTAGTGAGGACTAACTTACCTTTGAAGAAAGCACTCGGCAGTCCCACTACCTCCGGACGGATTATCAATTGGTCGGTTGAGCTCAGCGAGTATGATGTATAATTTGAGTTGGAACAACCATAAAACCCCAGGTCCTGGCTGACTTCCTAATTGAATCATCCAACCAAAATGTTGACCTGTCTCCTCTTTCATTTGATCCTTCTTCTGAATCCCTAACTCGGAAGATGGTCAAGAAAGTTTCCCCTCGAGAATATTGTGCCCCTGAACATGATTCACCTGAGTTCTCCTTATGGTGGCTACTTAAGGTGGATGGATCTTCAGGGGAAGGAGGCAGTGGAGCTGGAGTAGTTCTACGCAGCCCTGAAGGATTCATATACGAATACTCTATTGCTTTTGAGTTTCCAGCCTCAAATAATGAAGCCGAATATGAAGCCCTCTTAGCAAGACTTAGAGCCGCTCTAGTGACCAAAGCCACGTCGATCTTCATCCTAGCCAATTCTGAGGTTGTTGTTTACCAATTGTAGGGGGAATATGAAACTAGAGACTAGAATGGCGTGATATTTAGGGAAAGTTAAGGAGCTCTTGTGCAAGTTTAAAGAATTAAAAATTACGCAAGTCCCCCGAGCCCACAATGCTTTGGCAGATGCTTTGTCCAAGCTCGGTTCCTCGAGCTCAGGGAAGAACCAAGGGCCCATGTACACAAATACCATCAAACATCCCAAAACTACTGAAGTTTCGACAGACTCAACTATGCAAATTGAAGCCTCGACAGAGCCATGTTGGATGGAACCACTCATCTAGTACTTAACTAAAGGGACCTTGTAGGAAAATCCTACATAGGCAAGGAGTATACAAAAGAACGCTCGAAGATACCTCATGATCAATGATCAGCTGTATCGGCTCTCATGCACTAGCAGCAGTGTGGGGTCCTACTTCCAATGTGTCCGACCCTAAGAAGCAAAGTATGTCTTAAGGGAGATTCATCAAGGAACATGTGGAAACCACCCAGGGGCCAGCACTCTAACCTAGAAGGCTATCAGACAGAGCTATTATTGGCCGACCATTCTAGCCAAGTCCAAGGGACTTGTCTGCAAGACTTGCCAACTCTTTTCAAGTATACCCCAGGCTCCGGCAATTGAACTCACTACTTTTATCAGTCCAACCCCCTTTGCTTAGTGAGGACTAGATTCATTAGGACCACTCCTGATGGCAGTAGGGTAGCAAAAGTTCTTAATCATTGCATAGGCTACTTCTCAAAGTGGATAGAGGCCGAGCCTTTGGCCAAGATCGGTGAAAGCAACGTCACCAACTTTGTATGGAAGTGTACTATCTGCAGATTTGGGGTACCTACATCTTTTGTCACAGACAATAGCACTCGGTTTGACAATAAGAGTTTCAGTAGCTTCTATGAGAACTGAAAGATTCAGCTCAAGTTCACCCCAGTAGGAAATCCCAAATGCAATGACCTTGCCGACGCTACAAACAAATGCTTGCTTCAGGCATTGAAGAAGAAGATGGACAATGTAGTCAAGAACTGGGTAGAAGAGTTACCCGGGATTTTGTGGTCATACAGAATGACCCACAAAAATTCTACAAGGGAAACCCGTTTAAGCTGGTATATGGGGCGAAAGCTGTCATTCCGGTGGAGGTCGGCATGTCAACCATCTGACTACAACACTGACGAAGAGTCCAACGCTACTAGGTTTTGAGTTGAACTTGACCTTATTGATGAAATCTGAGAGCATGCACTCAGATCACACATCATCAATCAATAGTGCATCACCCCACACTACAACCGAAGATTCAAAGCTGGTGATCTTGTTCTCCACAAGGCTGTCTTCGATAGAGATACCAAGCGTGGTAAATTAGCCACCAACTAGGAATGGTCGTACATTAGAAGTTCACCCTAGCACTTACCGACTGCAAAGCCCCAGTGGAAGAATCTTACAACACTCTTAGAATATAGATCACCTCAAAAAAAATACTTCCTATGAGTATAAGACTTTTATGTCTATAAATGAATATTTTGTGCATCTCATTTTTCTACATTTTTGTAGTATTCTAAGCCCTTTTGTAGTAAACCCAAGGCCTGAAATCAGCTTAATATTACTGAAGCACAATAATTTATAAGTATTCTCACACATAACAATATAATTGCATTGATCAGATCAACAAAAGGAACTCTCTTTCATTCATACGTTAAAAGTATTTACCATACATTAAAAGTATTTACCATACATCAAAAGTATTTACAATACTTCAAAAAAAAGGATACATCAAAGCTCCTAAGGAGTAGAACAGGAGGAGCGGGAGCTAAACTCGAAGGCAAAACCTGAGTAGAACCCAGAGTGGAAGTAGGACCCAGAGCTGTAGGAGTAGGATCTGCATGAGGAGAAGTAGGCAGAGGAGCCACCTCAGGGCCCGACGAAACAGCTAGGTCATCACCATCATCCGCTTAACTCACCTAGCTATCGCCGCCAGAACTTCCACCCGTTCCTTAGACAGACTCCTCATCATCCTCATCCCCATTATCACACTCCAACGTGAGTCTACCTCCTGTCCACTCAATCTCCTTAAGAGCGTCAAGGTAGTCATTCACGCGAGGAGGGTAATTAAACTGCTCAAGATGGGACTTGAGTTTGGGTGGGAACAGCCTCATCAGTTACTTAAACTTGGCCTTGCAAGCCAAGGCCACCTCAAACTTCTTGAGAGTATCATTACGATAATTCTCGATGACCTCGAACAGACAAGCCTCTGACTCCAAGTGGTCGAGGCGACCCTGTAGTGCCTGGATCTCGGAGAGGAAAAACTCACACTGTCGTTCAGCCTCCAGAGTTGCCCGGGTTGCCTCCTCAGCTTCTCTTACTTAGTCTCCTCCTCCTTCAGTCGAGTCTTCATCTCCTTGACATCCAGACGAGCCAGTCGAGCTCGCTCATAGGCATCATTCCTCTCCCGGTCTCAACCTCCACCTCCTTCTCTAAATATTTTACTCTTTCATCCCAGTCATGAATTTCATGATCAATGTGGCAAAGGTCCTCTTGAAGCTTCTAGATCGACCGGTAGGCCTCAGCAAGCTAGGCTGAGTGCTGGCTGCACGTGGCGAGCAGACCTTTAATCTTCTCATCTCGTATTTCCACCTCTTGCTCTAGCTGACCCTAACCTCTCTTTAGCACCACGAGCTCGCTCTCCTTGGTCATCGCCCTTAGGTCAGCTGCCTCTCGAATGGCCTTTTAGGCCTCCATCTCCTCTCAAAGCTTGAAGCAGCGCCCCCACGCGTGCATGAACTAGACATACGGTTCATGCTCAACAAGAGCCCCCTGACAAGTAGCTCTTAAGAGTTTGATGGAGGTCAAAATCTAGCATCGCAGCAAGGATTTTGTCATCATGAGGCAGTAGAAACTACTCTAATGTCCTAGCCTAAGTGGCCCTGGACTCCAAAACTGACCCCCTCTTATCAAGCCAACACTCAAGGACGAACCAGTTCTCCTTCAATGGCTCATTGTCGTACCAAGGCCAAGCTTCTGCTGACCCTATCAACAACGTCCTTAGCTCCTCCCACTTCGCTTGAGAAAGCTCATTAATGTGGTAGGGGAAGGGCCACTCAAAATTCACCTCCTGGCCTGTCTCGGAAGCAGTGCTCTCGGTTATCACCTCTCGGACAACCGAGACCTCTTCTGTAGCTAGCTCCTTTTTAGGTCTGCAAGCAAACTCAGTGGGCAAGGTAAACACTGCCGCCTCCTCAGTCAGCACCGCAGCCCCTTCAGGTTTGACCATAAGAAGATTATCACCCCCAGCACCCCACACAGGGGGATCGTTGTCCATAACAATGACATCAGAGAAGACGACCCAGGGAGTCCCCTGGGAGAAGAAACCTTACCCATTGACCCAGATGCAGCTTCACTCGCTTGTTAGGGTGGGGCCTCACCTAACTACCGAGTCACCACCTTTTCCCCTTGATCAGGAAGGAGTGTGCTCGCCTTTGCTTCAACCATTGCATTCTTCGAAGGCTGGGCTCCTCTCGATGGGCCCTAAGCCTTTACCTTCAGCCTCCTCCTCCT
>JBAKGM010027875.1:0-21872 GCA_037177215.1 Asparagus racemosus
GAGTAGATTTAGATCGGATCTACAGTGCATCCCTCCAGATTCAAACTTTGTTTTGATCCCGAGAAGAGTAACGATTTTGCCTAGTTGATCTCGTTCTAGTTGATCTCGTTCACTTAAGACGATCTATTTTCTTTGTGAAATAGTCTCCTCGATCCCATAGATCTGGACCCAGATCTGGTCACAGAGTGGTCTATGGATAAACTCTGTCACCAGCAAAGATCCCATGCAAGTAGGACTCCGATAAACGGGACCCTACGTTTGTTCAGGAGAAAGTTGTAATTTTTTTATTGATTTTTGTTTTAAGTCTTATGAAAAGACACCTTTTTTGTTGAATTCATTTGCAAAAGTATAAAGTTGTAATGAGTTCACAAGCAATGAAGATCGACCTGACTTTTCCCGTGAACATAGGGTTCGGAGAAGAAAGAAAGGAGAATTTTTGAAATCTATGTGGAGAAGGAGGCAAAACAGTCTATTTATTGTCTAAAACCCCTTGAACATCATTTAAGATTCCTCACCTCGAACTTCGCCGAGTATCTTGCTACCAAACTTCACCACAGATCTTGCCCCAAACTTTACCGAAGATTCCAACCTTAAACTTCGTCTGAAATCTCGCTCTGAGTGAACTTCGTCACAATCTCAGGCATGCAAATCCAAGACCTGAGGTTTATATCCTTAGGCTGAGCCTCGCACAATTGACCTACTAAGCCTTGCTTAAGCCCACTTAATGAACTTCACTTAGAATGATTGTTCCCCAAGTAGGCGAACTTTGCCCAAATTCAACAGGGCACTTAGGCGAACTTCGCCAAAGCACCATAGTGAAAATTTCACTAAGTCTCCAAATGGAGAAAATCTTAACTCAGTTTATTTAGGACCTTGATATAGTGAACCTCGCCAAAATGACTTGGCAAAATTCACTAAGTCTCTAAATTGAGCAAACTCTAACTCAATTTGTTTGGGACTTTGTCTGATGGATTTCAAACTTACTCTCGCCAACACAAGGAAGCCTGAGCTTTGTTTCCAAATGTGATGACTCCATGCAGAGTTCAAGCTCACTACGAAAGTAAGTGCAGATCAAATACACAGAAGATGGACAATTTCAACTTGAAGAAATGTTCATTCTTATTGATCAAAGACTCTACTACAAAGCGACACTCAAAACTGCCCTATTACAAGGATGATGGGTACTTGTGGCTATTTGCTACTATCCTATATTTCTAAGATATGAGTAGTGTGACAGCAGAGAAGCATACACAAGCTTCACCAAGCTACAGCCCTTGTTCCTCTAATGCTACAAGATTTGGGGATTTATGTTACTCCCCATGAAGACAAGAAGGGTCCCCGTTGCTGCAAATTGAGACATATTGGCAGCAAGAAGTACTTCTTGTAAACAAAATTCGACGTCGGGCTTGAGTCAGCTACATGACATCTAATTATGATATAGGATCACATTCGCAATATCTAGTTACTGTCGGAGTCTTCACTTGTGGAGATCTAAGGATCTTTCTTCAAGCGCCATTTTAGTCGCTGAATGGACTTACGCAAAGCTCCTTATTTAGAGCTCCACGCGTCTCTATCGTAATTCAACTCGCTCCAAGCAATCAACTGGTTCTCGACAATCTGGTCGAGCATCGCCTTTTTGGCCGATAGCAACTCCGCCAGACAACGAAGTATGCGGAGTTCATCCGCTTGATTTCCCTTCACTTGGGCTAACTCATGTTGGAGTTTTCTTATCTCAGCTCCTCTGTCGAGGAGCATCTCCGATCTATGCGACGTTGGCACAGACATGGAGATGAAGAAGAAGAAGAGATGAAGGCGGTGACAATGTAAGGGGTGGCTACTATTTATAGCCCCTTTCAAATCCTAACTGCCGAGAAAATCACATCTTTTTAGAATTGATTGGACCGGACAAAGAGGCTATGTCTTAACCTGAAACATAGTCAAATCCACAGCGGATCTCGCAAAATCTTCAATCAAGAGATCTCAACTGCAAAACATGGCGCAAATCCAAAGGTGAATCTCAACAAACTTTGCAGCCTAGCGAATGTCGCCAGATGATGAACTCCGCCAACACAGCTCAAAAGAAATTGAGCCTCGCCAGCTAGCGAACATCGCTAATCAATGAACTTCGCCTAGTAGCCTAAAATTGAGCAGCCTTCGCTCATGCCCAGAATCAGTCGAAATTCGTTGATTTCCTCAACATCGCCTCAATAACAAAAAAGGCGACTTTTGTTCCAAACATGGATTTGAGTGAGTACAAGCATTATCAAGCCTTCGATACAAGCTTATAACCAAGGAAGCTACGTTCAACAGTACACCTCTAGCAACAAAGTAGGCGAATGAAGACAAGTTTTCACCTAATCAAGACAACTCAATCTACATTTAACAGTACACCTCTAGCTATTTACCTAAAGTATTTCAATCCTAGCTACAAATTGAAAGGCAGAATCTTGAAAACTTTGGGGAGGGGTCATGTTGACGGTCAAAATATTTTTCACTTAGGCCAATGACCAGCTTAGATCCAAGAAGTGAACGCCCATAGGCTAAACACTTCGAATGGGCCCAAAGCCAAGCCCATAACAAGCCGTAGTGAAGGTCACCTGATGATTGAAGTGACCCTTGCCAAGCAGCCCATATCGGCCAGATCTAACCAAGTCAAACACGAGTCAACACGACCCACATCAAGTCGAAAGGTACTCATAGTCAGCCATGCCTAGAGTTGAATTTTGTGTTAAATTCAAACTCATAAGTGAAGTTCACTAAACAGCCCATGCCGACTTGACTCAACCAAATTGAATGTGAGTCGACTCCCATGCCAAGTCGAAAAGCGTCATTAGTGGACCAAGCCTAGAGTCAAATTCTGTATCAAATTTGAACTCATAGGCAAAGTTCGCCAACCAATGAACTCCGCCCATGTCAACTCGAGTGGACCAACTTGTCTACTTTCGAAGAAGGCAGGCCCACGTTCGTAGTGACCCTCACCCGCACCCGCAGTGACCTTCACCCATGACTTCAGCGAACTTCGCCAGGTCCACGAAGCCTACCTAACAACTGTTTCAGAGCCATTTTCAGGGGAACAACCGCTCCCCCATTATCTCCTACTTTAATGGCCACTTAATCCACAATTAAGGGGCTATTAATTCTCTCTTTTTTAGCCTATAAAAGGAGAGGAGATCACACATTTCGAGGTAGCTAACAAAGCTAAAGGCTAAAAGCTAAGAGCAAGCTAAAACACAAGCATCGCACTTGCGATCTTATTAAGAAATATTGCTAAGAGAAGACTGAGCTATCTTCCAAGGAATTTAACCCTCATCAATAGTAAAAGACCCGTCGTCTTAATCAGTGAGTCAATGGAGTACAAGATCGACGCTCCACCAGCACACAGAAAAGACCCCCGAGAATTTTTCTTCTTTTCATTGTAGTCTTTCTATTGTAATCTGAGCTAATTGCAATATAAAAGGCTCAAAACAATTTCGACCCAATTTCAGCCCACGTTGTTGAACTGGCTAAAACTACGCCGAAATTGCTAAATATTTTACAACTGGATTGATTTTAGTGATTAAGTTTCTAAAATGGTCCATTTTGAAAATTTGTCCTTCTCCAAATTACGAACATTATTTTATTATTGTATTTGCTATTCCAAACAATTACAATGATTTTCTAATCATCACATTACTTTTTTATTTTAGTATCATAGATTAGTCCTCTAGAAACAAATGTCATCCAAAGCTAATTTGAATTTTTGTGCTATTTAGACCGCCATGAAACCAAGCTTAACCTGAGAAAATATAGTGTTTCAAAATTAAAAAACACTTGGAAAAAAATAGCGTTATAAAAGGAAGACAAATAATTAAAGTTAGTAAGCCAAGATGATTGATTAAATGTGAGTTAAAATGACATAAAAGAGAATATGAAGTTTGTTCCTAATCATTGATATTTTTCATTAAAAAATTATAAACTAAAAATTAATGCTAACTCTAGTACACTTTTATATAATAAAAGCATCCACATAAGCATATAAAAGTACTAAATAAAATTCGTGAAAATCTCTTCTAAAGATTCATAATTTTAGTCAAAAAAATTAAATTATTTTATAAAATATTTAGAAAACATAGTATTTTATTTCTTCTATTTAAATTTTTTTATTGAGTCGAGATCAATCCTTTTTTAGTTATATCTTTCTCCTGAAAAACTCTAGAGTAGTGTCTTTGTCGTCTACATTAATTGTGACATTAGGCTAGAGCTGGATTTCTTATGCTGTTATCTTTCACTAACTCGTTTATCTTTTGTCTTCTCGTCTAACTTCATAGAGAAGTTCAATGTATTTCCGATGTTCAATACAGACTTCTAGAAATATTGACTTTTTCTTTGTTTCAATGAGAATAGATATAAATTTCATATATATATGAAATATTTTGTGTTTCTAATTAATTACTTAAATAAGGTTAGGAGTTACCTCTTTTTCTCTGTAATGAATTCTTCTATTATGCATATAATAAGAGTTTCTGCTGCATCAATAATGCTACATTTGCTCTGTCCATGTCATTTCTCACTATAATCTAAACTAAGTACCTGCATATTTTATTGTCAATTTGCCTTAGATTATAATATTAATATTTAATTTTGATATATTTATTTCATGAAGAAGGGATATTAGTTAACTTTGATACTACATCATCGGCAATTCTGCAATATTTATCATTTGAGGACACTCATTACTAACATCTCTATCCACCTTTTTATTGCAGCCTTTGCAAGCAAAGAACCACAACTCAACTCTATTATTTGTAGTTATTTTTATTAAACGTGCAATAGCACGTTTGTCTATTGGTAAATTACTATTAGGTTTAATTGTGTGAATTCTGGAGTAAGTTTTGTAATATCATACCTCTTTTAAATGTTGTGATGGTTGCATATATTAGTAATTTAAATTTTTGTTGCATTTGTAAAAAGCCTTGATGGAGATACTTTTGTCTTGACAGCTTGTTCTGAATGAGCCCGATATATTAGCTTGAAATGTAATGTTTTTTCTTTATTGTGTTATATGGATGTTTGTTTGAGTTACTTACCATTCTCTTATTTCATCAGTAAGTTGTATCTTGGGTTTGATATATATTGCTAACACAATTTACGATGACATGCATGTCTCCTCTACAAATTTCAGATAGCTATAAGGTGAATTTTGTAGTTTGTCACTTTAATAAGAATTTTAGTAATGAAATATGTTACCTTCATATTTAGAGATCTTGAAATCTAATAGTGCTATTACATGCTTATCTTTGATCATGTCTGCAAGAATTGATCCTTCATTGGTAGTCATGTACCTAAATAAAGTTACGCGCAGAGTCATGCTACTGTATAAGAAGAAAAAAGGTTGATTTTAATTTTTTTCTTACGCTATTGTAAATAAGTATCATGTATATTTATATTGTCCATTATAGTGATTTCCCTCCTCTTATCAGGCTTGTTATATCTCGCAAGATAGTTGATCAATGGCTTCACTTTAGTTTCTATTACATGATTAGTTGCATGTAATTTTACAATAAGTTTATGATTCCTTTAGTATATAAAGAATAAAGTATGAAAATTAATAAACACTTACTAATTTTTCTTGTATCTTCCATGGAGAATGCTTCTTTGACTGGAACAAAGTTGTTCAATGTGTTCTTCAAGGGGAACTCAGTTAATGCTTCTTTGATAGATATGCCTTCTTAGGAGATAGCGAAGTAGAGATACAAGATTTCTCCTTCTCTGGGTAGGCTCAAGAGTGGCTTGGTGCTCAAAAATCTTTTGAGGTCATTGACAGCCTCACTAGATTCTGTTATCTACCCAATGTCTTTCTTCAGCTCCTTGCTTCCTCTCACAATTTTGAAGAATGAAGACTTCTTTTAGCAGATTTCGCAAGGAAGCGACCCAACACCGATATCTTGCTATTCAGCTTCTAGGCATCCTTCAACATGCGAGGTTCAGACAACTGTTCTATGGCAGTTATCTTCTCAGGGTTGATCTGAATGCCTCGTTGGGTAATCTTAAACCTGAGGAATTTGCCTATTGCACGCCAAAAGCATGTTTAGCTAGGTTGTGCTTCATGCAGTGGTGTCAGAAGATAGAGAAGGTTTCTTCAAGATCCAAAAGGTGAGATGATGCTTGCTTTGACTTCACAAGGACGTCGTCCACATACACCTCCACATTACGACCAATATGGAGCTTGAATATCTTGTTGACCAATCTCTGATAGGTGGCCCTCGTATTCTTATGATCGAAGAGCATCACCTTGTAACAGTAGGTTCCTTAGTCTGTAATGAATGAGGTCTTCTCTTGATTATGCTCTGCCACTAGGATTTGGTTGTATCTAGAGAATGCATCCATGAAATTGAGTAGTTTGTGGCCTACGCTATTGTCTACCAATTGGTCGATCCTGAGTAGGGGGTAGCTGTCCTTTGAGTAAGCTTTGCTCAAGTCTGTGAAGTCCACGCACATCCTTCACTTGCCAAGAGACTTCTTAACCAGCACCGCATTCTATAGCCATTTCGGGTGCTGCACTTCTCTGATGAAGCCAGTTTTGAGCAACTAGTCGACTTCATCCGTGACCACCTTCTGCCTCTCAGGGCTGAGATGTCTCTTCTTTTGTTAAACCAGCTTGCTATGTTGGTCGACTAAGAGCTCATGGCTCACTACTTCAGGAGTAATTCCTAGCATGTCTTTGTATCCCCATGCAAACACATCACATTCTAACATAGGAATGCGATCATAGCTCCTCACTGAGGCTCAACAAGGCCTGATCTGATCTTCACCTTCCTTAACCCATCAAGGTCGATCGGTACTTCTTTCAATTCTCCTATGGGAGTTATCTGCTACCTCTCTAGCTCTCTCTCCATCTGGAGACGAGTCTTTTCAATCGGCAAGGTCTCCAACACCCCTTTCCCTTTCATCAAGAGCAGATAATATGATCTAGCTTCTCGCTGGTTGCTCCTCACAAATTCAACTCCTTTTGGGGTCAGGAACTTTACAATCTAGTGGTACATAGATGGGACCGCCTATAGGCTATTCAGGGAAGTCCTTCCAAGAATAACGTTGTAGGGGGACTTTATGTTCATCACCAAGACCTGTGTTTGAATAGTGGATTGGTGAGGGTACTTGCCAACCATTAGGGGGAGAGTGATCATCCCTTTAGGTAGGAGCGAATGTCCTATGAATCCAATGAGGGGGCCTCGGTAAGGTTGTAGCTTGGATTTGTTGATGCCCATCTGATTGAAGGAGTAGATGAATAGGCTATCAATGGAACTCCCACTGTCAACTAAGATACTTTTGACGTGAAAGCCATTAATCTTGGCCAATATGATGAGAGGGTCATCATGGGCATCTTGATGCCATTCAAAAAGGTATTGCTAAAGGAAATAGGCTAATCTGTCCTCAGCCTCTTCTCAAAGAAGTTGACAATCAACGCTCCTCTAGCATGCTTCTTTCGAGAGTTATTGGACATTCCTCCTACTGCTGGACCACCACTAATGGTGTTGATGATGCTGTGACTGCTAGTCTTTACAGGCGTTTTGTCTTACTATTGTTGGGGACGGGACAATCTGGATCGAGACCTCCTGTCAGACTTCCCTAGAGCAGATTCCCTTCTGTCCTGCTGAAACAGAACTCTTTTCAAGAATTCTTTCTATATCAAGTCCTCAATATCTCTCTGGAGGACTTGATAATCATTAGTATGATGGCCATGATCTCAATGGTACTGGCAATACAGCTTGGTGTCTCTGAATCAAGGGTCCGACGTCATGCAGGGAGGAGTAGAATTCAAATAACCTTCTTTCTCAACCATGTAGAGGTCTTGTGTGAGAGAGGTGTTGAGGGTAGTGAGGCCCGACATCTTGGCTGTTCTCTCCTCCGGTCCCTCCTGTCAGCCCTGTTCAGCCTGGAGTTGTTTCTAGGGAGATCATTCTCTGGATGCTCCTTTAGAGGGGGATCCGTCTCCGCCACTGAGGTTGCTATTGCTATTGCTATTGCTGTTGCCATTGCTATGGCTTTTGCTTCTTTGGCTGCCAACTCATGGGCTCGAGTGTCTTCCGTGTCTACATGCCCTCGTGCCCTAAACTTTGTTCATGAGGAAATTTGAGAAATGTAAAATCAGAGTTATTCTCTCTAACTGACCTAGAAAAAGAATAAATTACAATCTCTCAGAGTAATCCCTCTCTAACTGACTTAGAAAAAAATAAAAATTACAAACTTCCTTGATCGGTGGCTCAATTTACAAAAGAAGGAAAGGTCAACGGAGATCTTTCTCTTTGTTTAACCTAGGTTCTTCACGGTAGTGATGGGAGCTTGAATATTGTATCCCGTTGACTATCTGACCATCTTGACTCGCGGAACAACGTTGAAAAGAACTCGCAAAGCAAGTTTGGAACTCTAACGAGTTTGCGAACTCAAAAATGAGTTTGACCAATCCAAAGAAGAATTCTTGACCCTCTTTTCTCTGTGGAAGTCCAAGTCGAAGAAGACCCCCTCCTCAGCTGTTATCCCAGCTATTTATAGGGGTTTAAGGGCCGTAACTGACCCCTTAAATATCTCCTCAAATCATATGAAATGGTTTGAGAACCATTTATAACGTGTTTGAATGGGTCAAACACGAGGTCTACATTCTAAAAATGACCTCTGCGCTTTGACCTAAGAACATACTAGTGAGCTCTGCGTTTTGAACTTGATAACGTAGTGATGATCTCTACATCTTGAACTTTGAAACGCAGTGGTGAGCCATACATTTTGAGCTTGAAAATGCAGTGGTGAGCCTTGCATAGTGGTGAGCTCTGCGTTTTGAACTTGGAAACGCATTGATGATCTCTGCATCTTGAACTTGGAAACGCAATGATGAGCCATGCGTTTTGGGCTTGAAAACGCAGTGGTGAGCCTTGCGCAGTGGTGAGCTTTGCGCAGTGGTGAGCTCTACATTTTTAATCATAGAGACCATAAATTTGTAATCTATTTTCAAAGATTTGTTTTCTTGAAATATGAGAGTCATTGATTTTAACTCTTGTTGGTGCTTGTGAAGATTGTTGCAATTACAATTCCAATTAGTTAGCGTGAAGGTTGTTGGACTGTATCCTTCGTTGAATGCTGTAGAAAATCCTCTAATTGTGATCTCCTGAAAATCGTTTTGTCGTGACTTTCATTGTTCATATTTAACGAGGATTGACTATCTGTAGTGATTTTTTAGACGGCCTATAGAACTCCCTCCAAAGTTTTCGAAAGTTCGTAGTTGATTGGAACGAATTTATGAAACACTTTGGACTTCAATTTCATTATAACGGATCTACTTATCATTCCTATTTTCTTCACTTTGATGGTTACAGCCTGTTCTTTGATATGCATGACAATTTTATTAGTAGCAGTGGGTTGTTGTAGGCATTCCCGACCTTGGGAGACGTTTCAGCTTCACCGTGAAGTTGAATTTTGCCATCAAGAACGCATTGGTAAACTTTGCGCTGGAGCATGTTAGAACGTACTGGTGAGCCTTACGTTACGCGTTTGAAATGCGGAGGTGATCTTTGCGTTATGAGCTTGAAAACGGGGAGGTGACCCTCGCGTTCAAGAGTCAAAACACAGAGGTGACCTCTGCGTTTGAAAATAAAAACACAGAGGTGAGCCCGGCACTTAAAAGTCGCTTCTAACCGACTTAGCAATAAAATGTGGAGATTGCGTTCAGGTGGGATTCTTTGAATCTCATTTTGTTTATAAATAAACTGCTAAGGGTCAAATCAAAAAGTCTACAGACTTTTGTACTCTCTTCTCAGATCTTCCAAATGAAAAAATTCCGTTTAATTCTCCGGCGATCTCAACTTCGACCAAAAGAAAATTCTCATGGCTCCCAAGAAGGTTGCTTGCAAGCTCAACAGAACTACGGCTAGTTCTGGTGCGCCAGCAGCCTCAACCACCATGGGCGTTGCCACTCAGCTGACCACGCCACCCTCTGACGTCCCACTCCTTAGTGGTGAGTGTCAGAGTTAGACCCTAGAAAACCTGTTTTGACAAGTTCCTGTACGAATGTAGGGGGGATATCTACGTTTAACATGGAAAATGAGGGGACGACCTCTGCATTTCTAAGTCATAATGTCAGGGGTTGACCCTTGCATTTTTAGACTTGAAACGCAGGGTTGAGCTCTGTGTTCTGGGCTTGAGATGCAGGGTTGAACTCTGCGTTTTGGAGTTGAAACACAGGGTTGAGCTTTGTATTTTGAACTTGAGGTGCAGGGGTGGCCTCTGTGTCTTAAAGTTGTAGCGCAAGGCTCATTACTCGGTTTAAAGACTAAGTTTTATCATATACTTCACTAATGTAATTTCTCTTTCTATAGTACGTTACTCTAGTGAGCCTTTGTCATTCCATCACCACTTTGGATATGTAGGTGGTGTGGACCTGAATGTGCCTTTCAGCTCCCGCTTAAAGCTTCCCATCTTTAACAACCGAACTCCGGAGCGTGGGGAGATCATCACTCAGGCCTCTCTTGCAACTATTCGGGCTATTGTTACTGATGCCATCCTTGAAACTTCAGATTGTAATGTTCTGAAGAAGGCCATCTTCTGTTTCGGGGATTCATATGATATTGACACCTCTGCCATGTATGACGGGAACTACAAGTGGCTATGAGATATTGGTGGTCGTCGCCTCTTCTTACCAAACATGGAGCGGATGTTCCAAATTTCCTACTTCCAGTATGCGTCCATCCCCAGACTGATGCACTGGGATATTGTCCGTGAGCAGGGTGGCGTATCAGTTGGACCATTTACTTCACATGGTGTCCATCTGGCTAGATACAGCCGACAACTGGTGACATTGAGACCCAGGTTCGTGAAGAAGGACTACTGGTAGGTGAAACTCCCAAATTAGCAAATACATTTGCTTGAAAATTCTACTCGGTGAAGGGAGAATTTCTTGCTTAAGGCTTCAGGACTCCTGGGTGGGTGCATTCCACCAGTATCAGGTGGTGGTCTCGCATGGTTCACTTTGTAATGGAGGAATTGAGCGGGCCAGTCAAGGATTCTAGCCCCGGGACCCCTATATTAGCCACTCGTTATGGGATTGTGCAAAACCATTATGGTTTCTTTGCCATGCTGGAGCTTTACAACCTGGACACATGCATTTACTTCACACTGGTTGGGGAGCTTGGCTTTGCCCTACATGAGATGTTTGAAGTTTCTGGGTTACCCTTCGGGGAGTTACCCTATGAAGAATTTATTCCGGGCGCTGAAGAATTAGCCATTTTGAGAAAGACTAGCCCCGAGATTTATGACACTTATTGGAGTTAATGTATCATTTTCACATATGCGTGCAGGTGACTAGAATGCACGGAGGAGGTGTTAAACAAGGTTCTTGGGCTGACTATCTCTTCTAGTACTTGAATGATAGGGAGCTGAAGGTGCCACGCCTATCCCCTAGCACACCTGAGGTGGGGAATACTTGTATTGACTCGGCTACTGCTCACTAAGTCAATGAGGCTATAGAGGATAGGTTTCCTACCTTCACCGAATTTGATAGCTTCCATCATCAAGCCCAAACCTCCATTTTCGACATGGCCTTGTTTGCTAACTTTCTCTTGCTTTGGTTGAAACGATGCGTCGTTCCCACCAAACTGATAGATCCCCTTGCTTTGGAAGTAGCATATCCTACTGTTCTTTTGGTATCATGGTTCGTTCTGCACTGCCCTTCTCTAATGACTACGCTTATAGCCAGTGATGCTTCTATTCCTCTTGTTCATCGACTTGACACGGCGCAATGGGCAGGCTGGTACCAAGTGTTCTTCCGCTAGATCTTATCGAGGGAATTCAACTACATCATCTTTCATTGTTTTCCCAATTTTGAGGGAGGCGTGTATGGGGCACTTCATCAAGACACAAAGGGTAGTAATTCATTTACTACTCTTAATAAAGGTGTTTTTCAGTGGCTTCTGAATGTACGCCCAGGCTACCTTGTCTTCTAACAGGGGCGGAAATGCTTCATTAAGGGCTTGGTACTACTCAGTAGCGGGTTGCACTGGAGCCACATTCTGACTCCCATATAAAGTACCCAACATTTACACTTCCTAGAGTTTTCTGCATGTGGTTCCATGCTATGTCACAGATTCCTGAGTATAGGATTTACACTTGTTGTCTCAAAGCAATCCGCAAGATGTTTTAATCAAAGCGAAGTTTAAAGAGATCGACGTGCTTGCCGGGGATCGACGAATTTCTATCTTCTGAGTAGGAAGCTACCGAGGGGGAGGAAGCTGAAGCTTCTGCTGTAACTAGACAAGAGTCCACAGTTGCTGAGGCCAAGGCAAAGTAGGCGGTAGGAAAATAGGCTTTAACGGCAGAAGAAACAAGCCGTTATGAAAAATGGGCAAGGCAGAAACTATTAGTAGAGTCCCTAGCCTCCAAAGATGAGCAAGGAACAAAGCTTACGGAGAGTGCTTTCAGGTCTGCACCTGATGTTCCTTCCTTGGAAGAGGAAGTGCAGGAATCATCAGTGGTGGGCCTCTCCCATCAAGTTAGGCTTCGTTCTCTTATCACCCCATTGATGAAGAAGGCAGTGATGAGTCTGAAGTGGGGGATGCGAAATCTGTTCTCGCAGCGATTTCCAGTGTTCGGCTACCTGCAGAGGGTTCCATCAGAGCCCAAGCTGAGAAGGCTAGTGGATCTCTCTCCTCTTCGGCGTTAATGCCTATGCCGAAGGATTTGGAAGTTAGCCCAACAACTGAATTACTATCTAAGCCGATTACCACTGAAAGTCCAGGGAGGTCTTCTGAGAAGGTATGCTATGGAACTTCTGAAGATGACGACCTTTGGGATGAGCCTCTAGTGTTGTCCCCTGGTAAAGCGTCAGCTTATGTTCCCATTTCCCCTCAACGTAAATGTTACCATCTCAATTTGCTTTTGCATTTCTCTTTTGTATTCCTAATGGTTTTCCTTGTGTAGGATCTCCGTCAGAGAGGCAACTCTTCTACCCGATCAACCGGCGGCTATCATTCCTTCTCCTGATCAGCTGGTAGCAACTCCTCCTCCCACGAGATCGGCACCACTTGTGATTTCTCTCCGCCTTGCTCATGGGACGAGCATTCCCGGCTCACTCCCTACAGAGGTCTTCGCTTCTCTCCCTTCGATTCCCTCGACTCTGGGAGTTTTGGTGCTGTCAGTCATACCTTCGCCAGTTTCTTCAGTTGTCATCACACCTATACTCGCGACTTCAGTGGCAACTTCGTCATATCCTATAACCTTCTTGAGTCCGATGGATGTTCCCAATTTGCTTGGGACATTCATCGAATAGTTGGAATAGATGATGAGGATGACAATGGAAGTCGTTAGTGCTGGTCGAGGCAATTTTGAGTCCTTCAGGCCGCTCCTGCTGAATTATGTAAACAACATTGCATACTTAGGCAACGCTCAGTGCACTAAGCATTGCTCAGAAGGCATTTTACGCCTAGAAGGAGACTTGAAAGCACTTCAAGACTTAAACTGTATTGATCTTGAAGCACGCATTGAGTCAACATTTGCTGATGTTAGAGCCCAAGCCATGCACCATTATGAAATCATTCAGAAGAACTTAAGCGAAAAGGAAATACAAGTTGCATCCTCAAAAACTCAATGCGATTAATGGCAAGACAATTGACTTCCATGACCTCTACTATGCAGGCCACCCGGGCGACCATTGCTCAACTCTAAGTGGAGTTAGCTCAGCAAGAGGCCAAGTTCTCTCGGGAGGAAGCTGATGTGAAGGATCTCACTCGCAAGAGTGTGGAAACATATAATGATTATTACAAAAAGGTCCAAGCTTTGGAGGAGATGAAAAGAGGAGTTGCTGCCACTGCACCAAATGAGGAGGGATTGAGAAGAGAGGCTGCGGCAATGGTGTGGGCCGCTCATGAAAAGGAGGTCGCTGAAGTCAAATCACGGCTCACATCCATCACGCTAAGGAGAGCATCAGCTTAATTTTGTACCCACCTCTAATTTTTTACTTCCTTTTTTTGAACATCATTCTTTAATAATTTGAATAAAAATGATACTATTTTGCTTTTTCATCATCTCTTTTCTGTGTTTGACACAATGAAAAACAAATGAGAATGCTAGATGTACATTGTTAACTTAGCCTGACTATATACTTGCAGTTTGGACAAGATTTTATGGACTTATCGCTCTATTGATGAGAGTCGATAAGTCTAGATTTTGTGGTGTGAACAAGGCTTAGGGCTTCTGGTGTGAATAAGGCTTAGGGCTTATCATCTCATTTAGCATGGTTGATAAGCTAATTGTGATTTAAGCGAATCCGAGGACTTATCATCTTATTGAGGAGAATTGATGAGTTGGTTGTGATTTAAGCAAATTTGAGGACCTATCATCCTATTAATGAGAATTGCTAAGTTGATTGCCTGAAACTTGTTAAGCTGAATCCAGCCTTTATGGGGATAATAGTTGTCAAGAAGATGACATCAAATTAACCATGTTTTAGGGTTTTTTATCCTCTTATAAGAGTGGTGGGGGAGTCTCACTCGTACCCCGTTAAGGTTTTTAACAGTTTGACTGACTTCTTGTCAAAGGAGTTTTCAAGTCTAAAAATTGGCTAAGTGTTAGACTCAAAACGTGGAGGTGAGCCTCGCGTTTGCTAGGATGATCCCTATGGTTGAGAATCAGAACACTGAGGTGAGCGTCGCGTTTAGAATTTTAAAATGCTAGGGCGATCCTTGCGTTTCAGAATTAGAATGCAGAGGTGAGCCTCGCATTTGGAGTTTTGAAATGCTAGGGCGATCCCTGCGTTTGAGAATTAGAATGTAGAGGAGACCCTTGCAGTTGAGAATTAGAACACGGAGGTGAGCCTTGCGTTTGGAGTTTTGAAATGCTAGGGTGATCCTTGGGTTTGAGAATTAGAACGCAGAGGTGAGCCTTGCGTTTTGAAGCTTAACCAACTTAAACGCGGTGGCTACATTTCAAAAGAGGATTTCCTCCTCGATCTTCATATAAATAGATGCCCCAAGGTAAAATTAAAAATTACCAAAGGTAAAATCACGAGCTGTTCATCTCCTTTGCAATTTTGAGAGATTTTTGTGTTCTCAAAACTCTTTTCAAGTTTTTCCAATCTTTAATCTTCCGAGATTCTTCCATGGCTCCTAAAAAGAATATTCGTAAGATCAAGGGAATTGCTCAAGTAACTCCAAGCACAATGCCAAACGAGGCTTCAGGTAGCCCATCTGTTTCAGCAGCGTCACCGCCGTTACAAACCCCCTTGCATCGAGGTATGCTGGGGTTTTCGAACTTGTTTCAATGGGTTCAAGCTCTTGAAGAACCCAATGTCGAACTCTGCGTTTTATATTTGGAATGCGGAGTTGATATTAGTAATCGAGATGCAAGGTTGACCCTTGCGTTTCATAGCTGGGACTCGGGGTTAGCCCTTGTGTTTCATAGTTGGGACACTGGTTAACCCTTGTGTTTTATGCTTGGAACGTAGAGTTGGCCATTGCGTTTCTGTAGTGGGAATGCAGGGTTGACTCTTGCATTTTGTAGTTGGAGCACAAAGGTGGCCTTCACATTTTATTTTGGCCATCTTAGGTTCTCTTGTGATTCATTCCCTTTCTCAGGTTTTTTTATCTTCTTGTGTTTGTAGTTCTCTATGCTGATTACAATTTAGTTTTTGGTCTTCGCTGAGAGCTTCCAATGACCTGATATGATTCTTTGGGAAGAACGATGATGATTCATCGTGTAAAACATTCAACCTTTAGGGCCATCATTACTAATGTTAATCTAGTGGCGTCGGCGGGCCACGATCAAATCGAGAAGGTAGAGTTCTTCTTCGAGGGATCGTATCGAGGTAGACGATGATATGGTTTGCATTGAAGATTCCAAGATGCTAGGTCAAGTTAACGACCATTTCCTCTTTTTACCCAACATGAAGCAGATGTACCCACTTTCCTATTTCCAAAGCATCTCCTACGGCAGGCGTTTGGACTGGAATCTGATTGAGGAAAAAAGCAGGGTATCCATCGGGACTCTAACTCGCCAAACAGTTTGTACTATGGGGCGTAATTATGAGGTGAAGGGCTTAAGGCCAGGAGAGTTTCACAGAATAGGCCCCAGTCGAGAAAAGGTCATTCGGGCTAATATTTTTATTCATCGATTCATTGTCGTTCAAGGTGAATTCCCTGCTCAAGAGTTAAAGCCCCTGGGTGGATATACTCTCTTGATGGGGGATGGTGGGTTCGTATGATAGATTTTGTCTTTAACGAACTGCGAACGCCACTCATTTTGTCCGGGCTTAAGATTCCTATGATGTACACGCGTAGCGGCGTCATTCAGAACTCCTACAATCTCTTTGCCATCTTAGAGAATTATAATCCTGATACTTGCACCTTTTTCACATCTGTTGGAGAGCTATTCTTTACTCTTCATGAAATGTACACATTATCAGGTCTACTGTTTGGTGAGCTGCCATATGAAGATTTTCTTCCCGGAACTAACGAGCTTTCTATCTTGCGGACGGTATATTTGGATATTTATGCCACCTTTTGGGAAGTGATGTGTCACTTCCATATATGTGCCCAGCTGACCGGATTACGATCAGGCGGCGTCAAACAGGCGTCCTGGGTAGCGTATTTATTTTAGAATTTGGACAACAACGATGCAGCAGTGACTCGCCTTCCAGCGAGCTCCCCTAAGGTCATCATGGCCTGCATTAATGCTTCCAGTCCCTATTATATCAATACAATTTGGGAAGATATCTTTCCCTCTGCCACGAGGTTTGAGAGTTTCCACTATCAGGCGGAGACTCCTATTTCTAATACGGCACTATTGGCTAGATTTTTGATGATCTGGTTGAAACATTGCGTGGTTCCCACCAAACCCATTGAGTCCCTCCTGGTCGAGGTGGTATACCCCACAGTGCTTTTAGCCCACGGGAGGCCAATGAGTCTCCTTTCGGCTATGGTGAGTTGCCTGCAGTATGGCTTACGGGGATTGACTTCTGAGTTCTTGGATGTAAGGGAAATTAGGCCGAAGGGAGATAGGAAATTGAAGACTCCCTAGTTGCGCGTACCAATGCCGTACATTTATTTGATGGCCTGGTTTGTTATGCACTGCCCCTCATTAATGACGGGGGTTAGTGGCGACGAACATTTTGGTGTCCTATTTGTACAGCGGCTTGAGTCAGCCCAATGGGCACATTCGTACATAGTTCTGACTCGACAAATTTTGTTGAAAGAGGACAACTATCAACTTTTTTGTTGTTCTCTTGATTTTGACGGGGTAGAAGAGCGATGCCAGGTGTTCATGGATGTGGTGCTTGGTGGCTTCACACCTTTGCTAGAGAGTATCTTCCGGTGGCTCATCGCCATTAGGCCCGGGTACTTGGTCTTTCGTTTGAGTGACCGATGCATCATCGAGCCCTATCTGCTCAGCTGTTTTGCTCGACAACTCGAGTATGACCAACTGTCTGTTGGGAACCTGAACCCTAAGCTAGCCATCATCGGGAATTTGTATGAAGGGGCACAGGCGTGGTATTATTGGATAGCTAGCAACTCTAATGCAGTGTTCGCGCTGCCTTCTCCAATGCCCAACTATCATACCGTTCTCAGGTTTTGCAATTGGTATCATGAAACTTCATAGATTCTTGAATATGTTGTACATACTTCTTGTTTGAAAGACATTAGAGAGATGTACGAATCTAGAAAGGATTCAAAAAGACTCGTGTCAAGGGGATTGACGTGTATTTAATTTGTGAACAAGAAGTATTCACAGACGGCAAAGTTCAAAAGTAGGCCATAGGGGTTGAGGCTCATGAAGAGAAAGCGGCTGGGAAGAGCATTCTCACCGTAGAGGAAGCGGTCTAATACGAGAAGAGGGCTCGTCAGCGAATAACAACCAGGTTGCATTCCCAACATGGGCCGAAGCTTATGTAAGAGGCCATTAGATCTGCCCCCGCAACATAGAGAAGTGAGGAAGAGGAGAAGCCATTTGTCTTGTCGACTCCTCAATCACAGGTACTTCCACCAACTATTCAAGCTGAGGGGGAACGAGAGGTCATTATAGTCGATGAAACTGTGCCCATTCCAGATGCTCTCTATCTAGGATTCAACTGGAAGGTTTGCTAAGGTGCATGGCTGATTTTGTTATGGGCGGTCAAGGCTCTTTCGAAGTCTATAGGCCCCATATAACGAGATGTCTGAGTCGCATTGAGTGGTCAGGTAGTGCTCAATGGTTTAAATGTTGGACCGAGAGAATTTCTCATTTGGAAGCGGACCTACAAGCCTTTCAGGATCTCGAACGTGTTTACATAGATGCAGAGATAACAAAATCTCTCATCGAAATTAAAATTGAGAGGACGTCTCGATAGGAAATCCTCCCATCGAGCTTACTTGAGAAGAAGGTGCGGGTTGCAATTTTACAAGAGCAGCAATGTAGGCGTCGAAAATCGCTTATCAGTGCCCGAACAAGACTCGTGAAGGTGGGTTCGCAAACCGACGAACTGTCAACCGACGCGACCAAGAACCACTGACGATGTAATCATGCCACAAAACGCATAAAGCGGGTCGACGAACACATGAAGTGAGTCGACAAGGTGTACAAGTTGACTGAGCGACGTATCACTGAATAAATCCTACGATGAAGTTCCAAGTCAGCAAAATTCAGTGAGGCAAATCAACTGGACTCAAGCAACAACGCTGTGCCAAACCGATTCCGGAATCGACGAAACGATCAGCTAAGCTTGGGAATACTGGGAAACGGGTCAGAACGGCCGAGAAAAGTCGATCGAACACGGGAGAAGCGGGCCCGGGCCAACGAGGCAATGACCCTGACTGAAATGCTTCTCCAGAATAATTGAAAACATCCTTAGGGAATAATAAGCAGTTCCTGGAGCGTGAGGGTTTTCCTTGACACAAAACGTGTTGTGCGGCGTCGTGAATTTTTCAACTCCCGGTCGGCGAATTTTTTATAATGATGTTGGTCGTACCACCTCAGTGAGGGGGGATTGGGGTTCGTTCTTTGATCAACAGATTTCCCTATTGCGACGCACTTGATCATCACCTTGACCACCGTGGGGGGAAACAGGGACCCATATTCCTTGTTGGTGAGTCGGTGAATTGGCGACGCGTTGTCCGGCGTCGAAATTATCCCCACGCTTTATTCCTGATTATCGAGTTATCCCTAAAACTATTTCTTTTATAGAAATATTCTCCGGGAACTTCTGGACAAAATAGGAAACAGTTTATACTCGTGTACCTTTTTGGAGTATAACAGTGGGAGGAATTCCTTCGAGACACGTTGTTTGGCGTCAATATGATTTTCCACGCTTCATTTGTGTTCATCGAGTTATCCCTAAAAATATTCCTTTTATGGAAATATTTTCCGGGAACTTCTCGACAAAATAGGAAATAGTTTAGACTCATATACCTCTGTTAGAGTAGAACGGGGCTTGAATAAATTGCACCGGATGTGTAGTGGCCTTCCTGAAGTATTATTTTGTTGAATAAGCCTTTAAAATCCGTCAAAACATGTGGGAGAGAGGATGGGCCAATTATTGGGCTGATTTGATTCCATGTGGATATCCAATTGGCCTCCAATTAGAATTCCTACTCATAGTCAAATAGGAATGCTTATTCAATGGGGATTGGGTCCATGTGGGGCTATTATAAAAAGCCCTACACCCCTCTTCTCTCTTCTCCAAGGCCGGCCCCCCTCTCTCTGTGCTTTTCCCTTGTTTTCATCCCGCCTCACGTCGTCATCTCTTTTTTTCAACTCGAGGTATGATACAAGATTTACATTGGGTTTTTTTGTCATGAAAAAGAAAAATATAATTCTTTCTCCTCTCTTTTTTTCTTCTCTTCTTCTCTTTTTTTCTCTTTTTTTTTGTTTGTGCATGGAATGGGGGGGGGGGGAGAGAGAGAGAGAGAGAGAGAGGGAGAGAGAGAGAGAGAGAGAGAGAGAGAGCCGATCGCGGGTGGGGGCATGGGTTTTTTTTCAACAATCGGGAGCGACTAATACCAGGGTTCACTAGAGTTCACCAGGGATAAGTTAGTACCAATTTATTTTGGGTACTAGAGTTGAATCCCAATCCGACCTTAGTCCTAGTCCCTTAGTCAAGTAAACATAGGATTAAGTCCTAATACTAGGACTATGAGTCCTAATCCCAATCCTTTAGTCAAGTAAACGTTGCCTTAAGGTATTTTTGGGAATTTCCTGATCCTTATTCAATAAACAGAAAGTAAACTCCTTTTGCCACTAGTTTTTTTGTTTTAGAATTTATAAAAAAAACTAAGAAAAGAGTTACTTGTAACAGGAGAACTTTTGAGAACCATTCATATAAAAGAGATGTTCCTGAAAGTTCCTCAGATTTGGAGCATAAAGATTAAAATATATTGTGGTATAGGGTTAGAATATACACATATATTTTTGTTCCTGTGTGTATATATGCAAGTGCGTTTCTATAAAATTCATGAGCTTTAAGAACCATATTATGACATTTAATAAATGATCCCTGTTTTATCTATATGCAAATGTTTCTTTCTTTGCTTTATTTTTTTCGTCAATTTTTTGTAGACATTTTTGTAAATAACTTCTCTATAATGTGTATTTCCTGCTATTTATGTAGATATTTAGATTATACTAAAAAGCTTGTTGTAATTCCAGTTATAACATATATAAGAGTGATTTTATCATAAGTTACATATATCTATATCTGTGTACATGTATCCATATTCTACATGTATGCGCACACATGCATACATATATACATACATACCCGTAAGTACATGTGTATGTATGTATTGTACATGTTTCCCTTTCTTTCGAGGATGAACTAGCTCGTATCTATGTCACTATCTTAACTCATTTTTGTATCCTGTCTTGGCAGTCTCTAAAATGTACCTTTTTGCGACTTCACAGATATCTATCAGTGTGAATTTGAGATAAATTATTTTCATGGTTGTTTTGTGAATAACATTGAGAGGCTTTTCATGCAACATTATCTTTTGCTAGCAAAAGCCTTTTTGTGGCCTATCCTACTTGGAAGTACAACGTCGAGAAAGCTACAAGCACATGGGAAATATTCATCCCATGACATGTGTACACGATAACATCCCATAAAGGTAGATGATTTTCCTACCAATAGTTTGATTATTTCCTTTGTTAAAGCTTCTTTCAGAAACTCATTGAATCTCATAGCTATAAGTATATTGTGTTTCCTGCAGGTGCTCATTGTTGGCATTTGTGCTGATCGAGTACTCACTCTGATTGATCTATCTTTCTAGTTTTCTTCTTTAGACAAGATTAAAACCAAGAAACATCAAGAAGCATTAAGTGCTTTTGGTGAAATCATGGCTTGTTGCTAGAATAACTAGTTTCTCCTATGGAAGATGATGTTCAGAAGACAAAGGTAATCACTTTGGAGCAAACATTTTAGTAATTTACAGTGCCAGGCTTCTTGGTCGTGGAGACCAAGGTACAGTAGATAAAAGCATTCTATTAAACAGGCTAAAAATATTAGTAGAGGTTGAGCAACATACAAATGAGGTTGTCAATGTTGCTCATATTATTCAGAGAGGAAAATATGAAGCAATCTAGTTCTTCTCTCAAACCTAATATAACTTGCTATCTTGGGGAACAAATTTTTGTGAGAACAATGCCCAAGGCCCACGGCCCACACCTTCAAACGCGTGAACAGTAACACTCGTGAACAGTAATTTTTTTGTTTTAGTCCCACATCGGATATTCGAGAGAGCACCATACATTAGGGGTCCTATAAATATAGACCTACTCCTTTGTTTTAAGGAGAAGCAGAGAGAGGCTGAGGGTTTTTGAAGGAGTTTTAGGCGGCGGCTACAGAAGTTTTGGCGGCGGCTAGAACATCCGTTTGAGAGAGAATTTGTGAG
>JBAKGM010027881.1:0-21871 GCA_037177215.1 Asparagus racemosus
TAGATTGAAAAGTGCACCTAAGAAGTCTACGAATTCAAGGCATCTCAACAAGATCCAGATTCAACAAGAGCTAGTCCTGTCCAATCATGGACTGGGGGTTCCAGTTCAAATCTCACGATTAGTGAGTAACTCTTCTCGAGTCTCCGCAACAAATTTGAGAGAGTTCCTATCAAGAGAAAGACCGATACAACAAATCGTTCATTCATGCCAATGTGAAAGACTGATTTCTACGGTCCCCTCGAGATGCCAATGCTGCTCATGCACAGCCATTTCATCGGTATTCAACCCAGTAATAAGCGTCACTTCAGAGGATGAATACCCTAGAGTTACCGTCAATATGATTAGCAGAGGAAGTCACCAGCCTCTAATTCGGATGAATCGGGTACCAATCGTTCTCCAAGTGTTAGAGAAATCTCAGATAAATTTGAAGGAATTTACCAACACACTCAGACACGAAAGGGAGTCATACCTCTTGTCAATTACCAGAGGCTAGCTAAAGGGCTAAAACCTCATGATGAGCACTCAGCCATTACAGATTCTCAATCTTCCAGTTCTTTCGTGGAACATGAGAGCGCTGTCTACACAATGGAGAATACTGAAGATCTTAGGAAGAGACTTGAAGAGTATCAGGCTATGATGCAAGAAAATATACAGTCACAACAAGAGACCATCGATAAACTCCGAGACATGGTAGCCCAACTTGTTGCAGATAGGGCTCAATTTCACATGGTCAGCTCAACACGTCAGTTGGAATCATCACAAACGAGGGGTCAATCTTCAAAATGAAAAGAAAAAGTGAATGAAGGTTCTGATCAAGAAGCTCATCACATAGAATCTTCATCTGAAGAGGAGAAGAGGACTGAGAACAAGCAGAATCCTCAGTCGACAAAAATGGAAGAGTTGGAAGCCCGCCTCAGTACCATTGCCAATAGAAGCAAGCTCCAAGACGAAGGATTTGTCAGGCCCTATCCGGCAGAATGGGACTTAGCCTCTTATCCTCTAAAGTTTGAGGCCCCGACACTACAAGCTTTTGACGGCAAGGGGTCATCGAATTAACATATCTATCATTTCAAGTCACAGACTGGGAACGTAATATCAAATGATGCCATACTAACTCACTTGTTCATTGGCACCCTCAAGGAGATTACCTTTGAATGGTTTATAAAACTGCCCGCAGGATGTATCCAGAAATAGATAGATCTAGAGAGACTCTTCTATCAAGATTCTTTGAAGACGACACTGAAGTCTTTGTCCATACGCTTCTTGCTACTAAGTAAAAGAAGGGAGAGTCCATCAAAGCCTTTGTTAAGAGGTTTTGAAGCGTGGCTCTTCGATGCCTAATAGGTATGATGCAATATGCACTGGTGGAAACCTGTCGACATAACTTACAAACGAAACTTCTAGCCCGAATGGGAGTTGCAGAATGCCGTTCCTAGAGACAGTTAATCTCTCAAGGTGAACAGGATCAATAAATTATTTCTAGAATCAAAGATGAAGAAGCAAGCGAGCAATGGGACCAAGCCCAATCTTCTCGGCCAGAAGGAGAAGATACTGCGAATACTAGAAATAATCCTCTTCAATAGGATGGCAGATCTACAAAGCTATCATGTTAACAGTTACCTCTGATAGTCCATTTCCCCTAAATTCCCCCACCAAACTCTTCAAATAGCGGCCTGCCATGTGATGTGCCTCTGTTCTGGTCATAGTCGTTTTGCTCCAATGTCAATGAAAAACTTGACGGATAGTGGCCCATTTGGCGATATGTCATGCCTACCCCTTTTCCATCTTGCACTTGTTTAAGACTGGGAGTTGTTCGTTGGATTATGAGTAATAAATCTTCTGAGTTGTCATGTTTAATAAATCAACTTGTCAACCCTCCCAGCAGATAAGTTCCTTAAAGCTGTTCAAATCACAACTAGATCCCAACAATCAACTTATTAATCCTCCTCAATAGGATGACAAGTCCTCAAATTTACTTAAATCGCAATCAACTTGTCAATCCTTCTCAATAGGATGATAAGTCCTCATATTTACTTAAATCGCAATCAACTTATCAATCCTTCTCAATAGGATGATAGGTCTTTAAATTTGCTTAAATTGCAATCAACTTATCAATTCTCCTCAATAGGATGATAGGTCCTTAAATCTGCTTAAATCGCAATCAACTTGTCAATCCTCCTCATAGGATGATAAGTCTTCTAATTCGCTTAAATCACAATTTGCTTATCAATCCTGCTAAATGAGATGACAAGCCCTAATCCTTGTTCACAACACAAGCCCAAAACTTTGTTAACACTACAAGCCCAAAGTCTTATTCACACCACAAGCCCTAAACCTTGTTAACATCACAAGTCCAAAGCCTTGTTCACATTACAAGCCCTAAGCCTTGTTCACATCACAAGCCTAAAGCCTTGTTAACACCATAAGCCCAAAGTCTTGTTCACACCACAAGCCTTAAGCCTTGTTAACACCACAAGCCCAAAGCCTTGTTCACATCACAAGCCCTATGCCTTGTTCACACCACAAGCCCTATGCCTTGTTCACACCACAAGCCCAAAACCTTGTTCATACCACAAGCCATGTAAGCCTTGTTCATATCACAGGCCTTAAACCTTGTTCAAAGTACATGTTTCATATTTTGTCCCCTTGACAAAACCTAAACATATCGACTCTCATCAATAGAGCGATAGATCCTCAAAACCTTGTTCAAACCACAAGTATGAAAGGCATGCTAAGTTAAATTATACTTTTGGTACCTTAAAAAAGTCTAAAAGGCTTAGTTAAAAACGTGAGGGTCAGTCCCGCGTCTCAACTCCAAAATGCAAAAGTCAACACTGCATCTCAACTTAAAGACGCAAGAGTCAGTTACGCGTTTTAACTTCAAAATGCCAGAGTTCATCCTTGTAATGACTAGCGTGGACAAAAGCATAACGCAACTTCTTTGAAAATGGCGAGCAATACCTTCTCAGAATCAAACAAAGAAGAAATCTAAAGTATTTCAAAAGCTCGTTCTAGTCAAATTGTGAACTTTCGAAAACTTTGGAGGAGGTTCTGTAGGTTGTCAAAAATGAAATTAGCATTTTAAGCTCTAGAGCGCAGAGCCCACCTCTGCGTTCTCACCACGACATTCTAAGTCAGAACGCAGAGCTCACCTCCGTGTTCTCACCATGACGTTCTAAGTCAGAATGCAGAGCTCAGCTCCGCATTCTCACGATGGCGTTTTAAGTCAAAACACAAAGCTCGCTAAGACGTAGAGCTCGCTAAGATGCAGAGCTCGTTAAGACGCAGAGCTCAACAAAACACAGAGCTCACCTCTGCATTTCCTGCATTTGACTTGTTCAAACGCGAGCTGAACGGTTTCTAAACCGTTGCTCATAATTTAAGGGTATAATCATCCCATCATGGAGAGATTTAAGGGGTGGGTCACACCCCATTAAACCCTCATCAAGGAGAGTTTTAATGGGGCGGTTACACCGCTAAATCACCTACAAAAAGGGAAACTTCCACTGAAAAAGGGGGCAAGAAGTCTTCTTTGGATCGATAAAACTCATTTTTGAGTTCGCAAACTTGCTTTGCTAGTTCTTTTCAACGTTATTCCACGAGTCGAGACGATTAGATAGTCAACAGGATACAAGATTCAAGCTCCAATCACTACTGTGAAGAACCCAGGTTAAACAAAGGGAAGGATCTCCGTTGATCTTTTCTTCTTTTGTAAATCGGTCAACAGATCTTGGAAGTTTGTAATTTCTTTCTTTTTCTAAGTCACTTAGAAAGAGATTACTTTGTGAGATTGTATTCATTCTTTTTCTAAGATAGTTAGAGAGAATAACTCTGATTTTATATTTTCTCAAATTTCCTCGCGAACACCAACATTTTCAGGACTCACAAAACCTTCAGGCTGCGTCATGTACACATCGTTAGTCAGGATTCCATTAAGGAAATCAGATTTGACAACCATTTGCCAAATCTCATAGTCATAATATGCGACAAATGCTAGGATAATCTGAATTGACTTAAGCATGGCGACAGGCAAAAAATTCTCATCATAGTCTACACCATGAATTTGTTTAAAACTCTTCGCCACCAATCGTGCTTTATGAATGTGGATATTTCCATCCATGTCAATTTTCTTTTTGAATACCCATTTACACCACATAGTTTTTATGCCATTGGGTGGATCAACTAAGTTCCAAACTTGATTGTCATACGCGGATTGCATTTCATTCTTCATGGCTTCAAGCTATTTATCAGAGTCTAGGCTCGTCATTGCTTCTTAGAAGTTTGTAGGTTCATCATTGTCTAACAACAAAATGTAGTGTTGTTCCATCAAAGCAAACATATACCACGCAGGTACACGACGTGACCTTTCTGACCTTCGTGGTGCTGGTGCCTCTTGAGCAGTCTCTACAAATAGTTTGTAAATCTTGCTCAGCTTCAAGAGATGTTGGAGCATTTTCTACAGGCCCTCGAACTTCTTTGAGTTACACTTTACTCCCACTATCTCTTTTGAAAATGAACTCTTTCTCCATAAAGACACCATTTTGGGTGACAAACACTTTATTTTCTACCCTATTGAAAAAGTAATACCCTTTTGTTTCCTTTGGATACCCCATAAAAAAGCATTTATCTGATTTGGATGTGAGCTTATCAAACGCCAAATGTTTTACATAAGCTTCACAACCCCAGATCTTGAGAAAAGATAAACTAGGACGCTTCTCAGTCCATATCTCATATGGTATCTTTTCAACTGTTTTTGACGGAGCCCTGTTCAATGTGAACGTAGCTGTTTCTAGAGCGTATCCCCAGAAGGATAATGGAAGATCCGCTTGGCTCATCATTGATCGAACCATGTCCAACAAAGTTCTGTTCCTCCGTTTGGACACACCATTCCATTGTGGTGTCCCCGATGGTGTAAGCTGTGAAACAATTCCACATTGTATAAGATGATCACCAAACTCTTGGCTCAAATATTCTCCTCCACGATCTGATCGAAGAGTTTTTATTGTCTTGCCAAGCTGATTTTGTACTTCACTTTGATACTCCTTGAATTTTTTAAAAGCTTCATATTTGTGCCTCATCAAATAGACATAACCAGATCTACTGAGATTACCAGTGAATGTGATGAAGTACTGAAAACTACCTCTGGCAACTGTACTCAATGGTCCACATACATCAGTATGTATAAGGGCTAACAAGTTGTTCGCCGTGAAAGTTGCTTCGATTGTTATTGATTTGAACATGTTACAAACTTCAGTCGCTTACAACAAAATTCAAATAAAAAGATCGTCTTTTTATAAAGCTTACAATGAAAATCGAAAAAGAAAGATTACAACTTTACGCTTTTAGAACAAACGCGGGATCCGTTTATCAGATCCTCGCTTGCGTGGGTGTCTTTGCCTGTGCCAGGGACTTGTTTTGTCTGTGCACCACCGCGTAATCCCGATCTGGGTACTAGATCTATAGATCTGAGGTGATTATTTCACGGAGGAAATAAAACACCGACGGAGATCAACTCACGAAGGAGATGATCGCCAGAGCGGGTGCAATCTACAAGGAGAAGTCACGCGTTGGATCCTGAGATTAAGACAAAGCTTAATCTAGAGGGTGAAGGTGTAGATCTGACCCAGATCACCTCCTCGCTATGTGGATCTAAACTTGCTTGAATTTGACGCTTGCAAGGGACGTGGATCTGACTTTTCTCCTTCGCTGGTGCTCGGATCTGTGCAAAAAGGCTCGTAGATCTCGCGTGAAGCTCTGCCAAAAATCTAATTTTTTCCAACCCCTAAGAACTGAGACCCCTTCTCTATTTATAGGAGAGGGGGGTGTTTTGTGGCTGGACACCTTGGTGTCTCGGCCAAGTTGGGTGAGAAACCACTTGGTTTCTCGGCCAGGCTGAGACACTAAATGGTGTTTCGGCCTTGGCCGAGGCACTGTTTCGGTGTTTTCGACATTCGTCTAGTTCTTTTCCAGTGTCATTTTCTTCCAATCGTGTCACCGTCATGTCGAGTTAGCGTCCGATTGACTTTCTCGTTGACTCAAAATTTGATCGGTTCGATCTCGTCAACGTTTGAATCTGATTCCATCGATCCAAGTCCGATTTGGCTCAGAGTTGTCAGAGTGCGATTGGTTCACTTTGCTGACTTGCACACCCCGCTGACCACGTCGTCAATGGGCCACCGCAAGTCTAGGGAAAAAAGTTTTCCCAGGGCGCTGCCACAGACCCGCAAGGGGGCCGCTGCCCCCTTGACCCCCACCCGCTAACCAGCTAGCGGGACTATCGAAAACTCTGCATAGGGCATCAATGGTTGTGGGCCATCAATGGTTCACCGTTGCATCGTTGGATAGCTCATCGATTGGCAATCCACCGTCACGAGTCATGTTCGGGCACTTACAGGCATTTTTCAACGCCTACACCACTGAGAGGCAGGAGTTAGAGCAAATCATATCTTACATTGGACCACACACGATGGGGACCCTCCTTGACAAGTCGATCCTTTAGCTACATGGGGTCTCGTCCATCCCCCTACTGAGCGGGATGAGACGAGGGCTCACAACCTAACGTTCGGAGGGGTTGTAAGCCTGGAGGCTGTGGCTGAGCCGACTCCCTTTGAGGAATCTTCTGAGGAAGCTCAGAGGGGGTCGGCAATCAGGCAGGCTAAGCGACCCCAAATAGGAATAGTTCCTGAGGGAGTCGCGTCCACCCCAAGGTAGGACGAGACGCCTAGGGGGTTGTCCCTGGTGTCGTCCAAGGTTTCTGTAGAAAGTGGCGGAAGAAAACCACTCGCAACCTAAGGGGGGCTAAGCTATTAGGGGAAACCCTAGCCGTCCCAATGGAGATGGGGTCGTCTGACTCGGGAGAGGAAATCGCTCCCCGACTCGTTAGGGTTAAGCATGGGGCTATCTCAGAGTCGACTCCTAGCAGGGATGAGACCCAAACTAGAGCGGGCAGCTCGAGCCATCAGATGTAGGGGCCCCATTGACAGGGTAAGGAGTCAGCCGGAGGTAAAGAGGGGGGTTTCACGCTAGCGAGATGGCCCTCCCCATGCTATATGGCCAAGTCTGAAGTGGGGGCTTGGGACTTGCTGATAGGGAGATTTCCCCCTAGCGGAAGCTATGCGGAGGAGCCTGATAACGAATAGCGGTATAACCCCGCTAACCATTTGGATGCCCGTTCATCACTGCTCAAGTCCCATTACATGCATGCGAAAGCTGTGGAGCGGTTTAGCCTTCCCAATGACAAGGAGCTCTTGAAGGCTGTTCCCGACGTAGGCCTCCATGTAATCCTTCAGAGTTATCTGACTCGTGGATGTCTCATGGAGCAGGAGATATATCATCACCTGGCATGGGATCATCAAGCTTTCGAGAAGCTTCGAAAGGCGTGCAAGGAACATGGGGTTGCCAAGAGTGCCAGACTCAATCGAGTCGTCGCAGTTCTCTTGGTAAAGCAGGCTGAGCTAGACGAATGGCGCTGGGAGATGGAAGTGAAGGAGCAACTGATTGCTAAGCTCAAGGCTTCTGAATCAAGGAAGTCGGCGGAGATTTAGCAACTCAGGCGAAAACTTCAAGATGGCGTTCAAGGGGTTAGCTCCACTAGTTCGATTAGTGAGGCACTAAAGGAGTAGGATTTAGCTGTGACACAAGTTGCTATTGAGAAGCAAATTGCTCAGCATGCTAAAGTCTAATTAAAGGGGGAACTAGTCGCCAAGCGAAAACTCCAGGAGAGGTGTGCTTAGCTAGAAGAGGCTTTGAGTCCAGCAGAGAGCAAGGTGGTATATCTGGAGTCTCCCGACTATCAGCCAGTCATTGTAGAAAAGAGCTAGCCCGCAATTATTGAAGAGTTTTGCCAGTGTGCCATGGGGAAAATTGAAGTCACGCTAGCCTGTAAAGCCGGCTGTGATTACATGGTGGCCCAATTACCTGTCGAGCATTAAGAACTTATGGGGCGACTTCAGTATCCACCCAGCATTGCGAGTTACATAGACCTTCTCGCCAATGTAGAGAAGGCAGGGGGTGGTTATGACGTGGAAGGAGGAAAAGGTGATGATGAGCAGGAAGCGGTCTCTAGCCAATCGACGAATGATTCGACAGGGGGAGTCGAGAAGGATGTTGGTGAGGACTTGACCGAGAAGAAGAGTGAAGGCGTTATACACAATGTCCCGTCGACTCCTCCACCTTCTTCGAACGTCTCCTTACCTCTGACTCCTGGAGCTGACTTGGACCTTCTGTAGCTTAGGTTTAAGGACTCAGAGAATGTAACATATTTATGCTCTTGTGTACATGTCTGATAAGACAATTAACGACACTATTTTTCATCATTAGGGTTGTCTTTGAGTTTTCCGCAATTTTCTGTGCAATTTTCTGTGATGCATTAGAAGCGCGGTTGTTGACTCGACAGGTTGGGATATGCGTCAATAGTACCCTCATAAATTTTCTCGTCTCTCTTTTTTGGTATATCAAGTTTATAACGACGTCGTCCTGGGAGAACATAGTGCCAATTAGGAGTCGTTCCCCCTAGACCCAACCGCTTCAAGTTTTTAATTTAGTTATTGGCTTGTTACTGTGAGTAGTGGGGTTCGATAGGGCCCTACGGGGTGGTAGGCTTCGAAACGTGATTGAGCCGAGTCACTGTAGATGACGTCATCATACTTTAACCGTTAGTGTCACTTTGATTTCTACGCAAAGGAACGTGGGGAACTGAAACGGGCGGCGTTTTGATTTTTGAGAGGTTGTTTGGATTCTAGTCTTGATCGGGACCGTTGATCTATGAAGTAGGTGAACCGTGCTAAATCCGTCATGCGGACCCTCGTCAGTTTATAAATACCCCTCCTTCTTCACTTGGGTTTTCTTTACGCCATCTAAAACATCAGGGCTTTCTCTTCATATTTTGAATTCAGAAACCCTTGTAATGGCTACCTCGTCTTCTACTCCCATCGATAGGCTTAGCCTTCTTGCCCCCATCCGCAGAAAGGTGGTGAGTGATGATCTGGGGGTCCTCTTTGAGAAGTACGACATTCCGGCGGCTTTTGAGCTTTCGTTGTCAGAGAATGGTAGCGCCGTGTTTGAGCACAGTACTGATAAGATGCCCCTTTATGTGGCGCACTTGGTGTATGGGATGCGCCTACCCCTTCTCCCTTTCTTGAGGAAGATTTGTGAGCGGTTGGGGGTTTCTCCCACGCAATTCGCCCCCAACGCCATCGCAATAATGATGGCATTCTTAGTAATATGCTATCGGGTGAGAGTCAAGCCAACCCTTCAAATCTTCAGCAATCTCGTCAATGTGAAGACGACAAGGAAAGATGCCCACTATTTCTTCATTTATTCAGGTGCGAAGCTGGTTAACTTCCCCGAGTCCAACAATGACTAGAAGGAAAGGTTCGTTTGGGTCTTCGGATCTGACCTGATTCTAGTTTGTCATTAGTGGCCTGAGATCAAAAAGGAGGCATTGAAGCCAATCCTCCTCTCGGCTGAAGAACGTCAGGACGTAGAGAAGGTCCATTCTTATGCTAGTTCTCGAGACATCAGCAACTTGTTCGACACCACCTCTCTCAGAGTGGTGGGTCTATCCCACATCCAGCCGACGGAGGCTGACAAGGATAGAGCGGCTGCTCTAGCTCAAGCCACCCCTAGATTGCCCAAGGACTCGAAGGCTTTGGGTTCGGCTAAGTCGGCCGTGTCTCAATTTCCTTTGAAGAGGGCGAGATTTGCACTGTCGGCTAAGGAGGCTGAGTTCTGGAACAAGAACCCAGAGCAAATGGCTGCCATGCTGATGTCACAGTTGGGTGTTTCTTGACTCGAAGGGCCTGAGAAAAAGAAGAGAAAGACAAAGAAGTCTGCTCTCCAGGATAAGCTTGAGGCGGCTGCTTCGGCTTTGGCTGAGATTGCAGTAGGGAACGCCTCTATCCCTATAGAAGAACAAGCCCTAAGGACGGTCCCTCTGTCTAGCTCGCCAGCGGAAGTACTCGTCGCAGTCGAGCCTTCCCTTGGTGGAGGTGAGGCCACCTCTGGGTAGCAGATGCTGGAGATTCCCCCTTCCAACTTAGATTCTCAAGTCGGTCAGGGCCCTATTATGGCGCATCTCCTCGAATCAGCTCGTAAATAGGCTGAAGAGCTGACAGCTTTGGAGAGGACAGTTGACAAGACGACACTTCCTCACCACATGGCTGAGGGCTCCACCTCCCGCTTACCCTTCTGCCACAAGCTTAGTGAGATAGGCAAGCAAAGGTGGAGAGAAATCCAGGCTAAGCTCATTGGCAATCTTGAGGAGGGGTACTCACCTAGGGAGGATCCCTCTGAGACTGAGAGGTTTATCCCCAGCCACTTCCTCCATAATGATGACTCAGTCCTGTTGTCAAGGAAGGCCTAGCTCATAGCTGCTGACTAGTTTACCCTCCCCAAAGACTTGGATTTACTGAAGGAAGTTCCCACGAGGGGACTACGCTTGGCACTCCAGAGTTACAGCATCTAGGGGCGCTAATTAGGGAGGAGCTTGTCAATCGGTTTGACAACGTTGATGCAGGCCTATGGCAAGCTCATGGGGAGGCCTCTCATGAGAAGGAGGCCCGCGAGGGAGCGAGAGGAACGTCAAGGCTCTCGAGGCCGAGAAGAGCAGGGTCGACGCCAAGTGGCGTCGCGAGCTGGAGGTGAAATAGTTTACGATCGCTAACCAGGAAGCTCACAAGCTGAAGCAGTCGGTTGTCATAGCCAAGCTGAAGGAGGAGACAGCTAAGCTTGGGGCGACCATCCATGGCACACAGCATGAGGCGGCTGAGCAGGAGAGACGCTGAGCTCTTGAAGGAGGAGGTTGAGGCTGAGAGGCAAGTGAGCTGGTGGCACAGGAGGGTGCTCGCTTGGACAAGCTTGCTCTGCAGAGCCTAAAGGTAGAGTTAGAGGAGGTGAAGGCGGCTCATCAGGTGGCCCTTGCCGATGCCCATTCTATCCAAGTCAGGTACGTGACTCTGAGGAGGGGAAGAGGGAAGTTATCGAGGGCTACCGACACGACCCTGTGGGGAAGGTCGAGTTGTTGCTTGCTATTAAAGCCGACTGTGATTATTTGAAGGCCCAACTCCCTCCCGATGCTCTGCTGTCTTCAGGTCTCACTTACCCTCCTAGAGTGCAGAGTTGCCTCAACATCCTTCTAGACCTCAAGGTCAGAGGGGGAGGAATCTAGCTGGGCATTGATGAAGACGATGACGAGGAGGATGATGATGAGGACGGCGGCGATGGCGATGTGGGTGACGGCCCCAATTAGGGCGTCATTAGGTCGATTCTTGTTTTTTAGCTGTTATGTTTTTAGTTGTTTTTTGTTTTTTCTCCTCGGTCTTTGTAAGTTGGTTGTGGCTTTGAATAAAAGTTTGGTCTACTTTATATCTCCATCTGCAGTGCATTCGAATTTTATCTATCCATATTATATTTTTACATATAGTTGGTATCTGGTTGTTGATATGATTTCGATTCACGACTAAAAACTGAGTAGGTAGGACGTAACACGGTCATACTCTGGGAGGTAATTGACAATTTTGTCTCGAGCGAATAGACAATACCCATATTTGGCTAAGTTTGTGACTGCTTAATTGAATGTTAGCATTAGGTGTATGCCTAGAGTCGCATTGATCAGAACGCCATAGGCGTTGACGGCCCTTGACTTGGGTATTTGGAGTTTATGCAGCCTCCAGGTCCTTTTGGTCAGTGATAACCCATAGGCTGGGCGCCTAGGATATATGGAGTGCCTAAGTCTTAGGAGTCGGTCTCGGTGGGCTGCGACTTGGCCGATGACAACCTGTAGGTTGGGTGCCTGGGACATATGGAGGGCCTGGGTCTTAGGAGTTAGCCATGGTGGGTGGCGACTTGACAGATGACAACCCATAGGTTGGGTGCCTAGGTCTTATGCAGTGCCTAGGTCTTTTGGAGTCAGCCTCGATAAGCGGCGACTCTACAGAGGACAACCCGTAGGTTGGGTGCCTAGGACTTACAGAGTGCCTAGGTCTTTTAGAGTCAGCCTCGGTGGGTGACGACTCTGCAGAGTACAACCCGTCGGTTGGGTGCCTAGGACTTAAGGAGTGCCTAGGTCTTTTGGAGTCAGTCTCGGTGGGCAACAACTCGACAAATGGCAACCCGTAGGTTGGGTGCCTAAGACTTATGTGGCGCCTAGGTCTTTAGAGTCAGCCTTGGTGAGCAACGACTTGGCAAATGGCAACCCGTAGGTTAGATGCCTAGGACTTACATGGCGCCTAAGTCTTTTGGCTTTTAGGTGGAGGGAGATGGACTGTTGCGTTGTGAAGGACGCTTTAATCTAGCAGGGAAAGACGGGTGCCTTGACTCAGCCTAACGAGTGGGGGTATCCTAGCTCGACTTAGTGAGAGGAGCGTGTTCGCCCGGCTGAGTGAGTTGGGTCACCTGTCTCGGCTGGGCGAGAAGGATACCTTGACTCAGCTGGGCGAGAAGGATGCCTTGACTTGATATGACGAGAAGGGTACCTTGACTCGCCCTAGTGAGAAGGGTCGCTTGAACCCGACTCAGTAGGAAAACTACTACAACTCAGCCAAGGGAGTAGGATGTCAAGACTCATTTTTGGCGAGAAGGGTGCCATACTTTAACGGACTGATTGTAAGTGTTCAGAAGTTTTTATCATAATTTAAAACAAACTGAACATAATAATTAGATGCAAAATCTATTCATAATGAGATCAAAAACAAAATTTGTAATACATGATTACTAAAAAAACTTCTTAAGGTGCTCAATGTTCCAAGGATGTTGCAAGATTCTCCCATCTGGGCTCCTTAGTCGGTATGTGCCAGGTCATATCTTCTCAAGGACGGTGTATGGCCCTTCAAAATTGGGTGCTAGTTTGTCATGTTTGGTGTCCTTGTCAAATGCGACCTTCCTCAGAATGAGGTCGCCGACACGAAATCTCCTTGGTTGAACTCTACTGGTGTAGTCCTGGCGACTCGTTGTTGATTGATAACCTAGTTGTGTAGTGCCTTGGTTCGAACTTCGTCTATGAGATCTAGTTCTACGCGAAGTCTTGTAGAGTTGGAGTCTTTGTCGAAGCACTGTAGATGGATGGTGGGCATGCCGACTTCCACAGGGGTCACCGCCTTGGCTCCGTAAGCCAATTTGAAGGGGCTCTCATTGGTGGAGCTCTTATGAGTTGTGCGGTAGGACCATAAGATGCTAGGCAACTCTTCGACCTAGTTTCCAACCGCCTTGTCCACTTTCTTTTTTAAGGCTTGGAGGATGCATTTGTTAGCAACTTCAGCCAGCCCATTGCATTTGGGATGCGTGACTCAGGCGAACTTGAGTCGGATCCCCCACTCCTCGTAAAAGTCTCGGAACCCTCGGCTGCTGAACTGGATGGAGTTATCTATGACAAACGATCGAGAAATGCCGAATTGGCACATGATGGACTTCCAAATGAAGCTAGTTATGTTAGCCTCTCCTATCTTTGCCAGGGGTTCTGCCTCGATCCACTTGGTGAAGTAGTCGATATCAACGATCAGAAATTTTCACTACCCAGACGTGAGAGGAAGAGGTCCTAGTATGTCCAACCCCCACTGGGCGAAGGGAATGGAGCTCAACATGGGAGTTAGCCTAGTGGCAGTGGCTCGCGGAACCCGTGAGAAGAACTAGCATTTTTTTACAAGTCAAGACGAGCTTCTGTGAGTCAGCTATTATGGTAGGCCAATAATATCCCTGCCGAATGACTTTCTTGGCGATGTTCTCGCCCCTGGGTGATTTTCGTAGAGACCTTCATGAATTTCCTTCAAGACGTAGTTGGCTTCATTAGGCCGTAGACATCTGAGGTATGGCCCCACACCGTTGTTTGAGTAGGACAACCGATAGAGCTGACTGTCAATGATGAGGTAGCAGCAAGCATTCCTTGTAGGTTTTTGGCCTTAACAGCATCCAGGGACGTGACTCCACTTGTCAAAAATTGGATGATGGGATCCATCCAGCAAGGCTCTGGTGTCGCCTTGGTCTGCATGACGTCGGTGAGGACTTTGGCAATGCTAGGGCAGTGGAGTGTGTCATTGTAGATGGGCCCTGAGATTCCCATAGAGCTGGTTGATGCCAGCTTTCACAGAGCGTCTGCTTGGGCATTGTGGGCACAGGGAACCTGAGTGATCTTAAAATTAGCCAGTTGAGCTAGCAACTCCTTGGTCACCTCTGAGTATTGGGCTATCCTCTCGTCCTTGGCCGCATAGCTGCCGTTGACTTGATAAACTACAAGTTGAGAGTTGGCTAATATGTATAGGTTCTCGGCCTTGACTGCAAGAGCGGCTCGAAGGCCGGCAATGAGCGCTTTGTATTCAGCCTCATTGTTTGAGGCTAGAAATTCGAAGGTGATAGAATGCTTCATAACTACTCCATCTAGGCTACGTAGAATCACGCCGGCCCCATTGTCGGTCTCATTTGACGACTCGTCCACCTTCTGTAGGCACCAAGAGGCGAACTCTAGTGAGTCGTACTCAAGGGTGGAACCTATAGGGAGAGTCGTCGCCTTCATGTCCCGATCTGTTGTAGGTGTTGCCTGACTAGAGAACATTGGTTCTAACTGCTCGTCCTCAAGCGAGGCAGATTCTATGAGAAAATCTGCAAGATCTTGCGCCTTGATGGCCGCCCGAGGCTTGAACTGCACATCGTATTTGCTAAGCTCGATCGACCACGCCACCATTCTTCCCGACGTGGTTGGACTTCCTAAAGATTTCTTCAGGGATAGGTGAGTGCGCACAACAATGGAATGCGCTTGAACGTATGGACGGAGCCTACGAGCAGTTGTGATGAGGGTGAAGGATGCTTTCTCGATCAAAGGATAGTTCAGCTCCCCCGCTCTAAGGATCCGGCTAACGTAATACACCGACCTCTGAACGTTGCCTTCCTCTAGAACTAGGACAGAGTTGACGGCCTCGGGGGAGACGGCTAAGTAGAGGTACAGGGTCTCCCCCTCTTTGGGTTGACTCAGTAGCGGCTTGGTGCTCAAGTATGTTTTGAGTTCCTTGAACGTGTTGCAGCGCTCCTCCGTCCATTCCATCTTTCCTTGGGGTCCTTTGTCCCCCTCAGTATCTTAAAGAAAGGGAGACTTCTCTCGGCCAACCTGGAGAGAAAGCGCCCTAAGGCAGCTATATTGCTATTGAGCTTCTGGATGTGCTTCATGGTGCATGGTTTGGGTAGTCGCTCGATGGCAGCTATCTTCTCAGGGTTGATATCAATGCCTCGTTGGGTGATCATGAACCCAAGGAACTTCTCCAACTATACTCTGAAGGCACATTTGGCTGGATTGAGCTTCATGCGGTAACGCCTTAGGGTAGACAATGTCTCGCTGAGGTAGGCTATGTGCGCTGAGGCCAGTTTTGACTTCACCAGGATGTCATCTACATACGCTTCCACGTTATGGCCGATTTGAGGCCAGAAGATTTTGTTGACCAGTCTTTGATATGTCGCTCCTGTGTTCTTGAGACCGAAAGACATAACTTTGTAACAATACGTCCCTTGGTCGGTGATAAAGGACATCTTTTCTTGGCCATGCTCAGCCATGAGGATCTGGTTGTAGCCTGAGAAGGCGTCCATAAAGCTTAACAACTCATGGCCCACACTCTCGTCCACCAACTGGTCTATGTGTGGCTGCGGATAACTATCCTTTGGGCAAGCCTTGTTGAGGTCAGTGTAATCTACACATTCTCCACCTGTTATCAGCTTTCCTTACTAGGACCACATTAGATAGCCAATCTGGGTACTGCACCTAGCGGATGAAACTGGCTTTCATGAGTCAGTCAACTTCTGTTGCTACTGCTTTCTGCCGCTCTGGTCCTTGATGTCTCTTCTTCTGTCGGACTGGTTTGCTGTGTCGGTCGATGGAGAGTTTGTGGCAAATGACATCGGGAGGAATGCCTGGCATATCCTCTAGGCCCCAGGCAAACAGATCAAGGTTCACCAGGAGGAAAGAAATCAATGCTTACCGCAGTGGTCCTGTGAGGTTCGAACCTATCCTGAGTGTCTTCTCGCCTCCGTCATCAACTGGGACTTCATGCAGGTCTTCAACGGGAGTCGTCCTCTCTCGCTCCATTTTCTTCTCAAGCTGGAGACTCGTCTTCTCAATGGGTATGGCTTCGGCTACCCCTTTTCCCTTGGTTGAGAGCACATAGCAGGCCCTAGCTTCCCACTGGTCGCTCTTGACGACGCCCACTTCTCTGGGTGTTGGGAACTTGATCATTTGGTGGTAAGTGGAGGGGATAGGCCACAAGAGATGGAGGGCTGTTCAGCCTAGTATAATATTATGGGCTGACTTGATGTCCATTACCACAAATTAGACATCGACCGTCAACTGGCAGGGGCGATGATCGATGGTCAGGAGGAGTGTGATTAACCCTTCCGGGAACTGGGAGTGCCCTGCAAAGCCAATGAGTGGGCCTTTGGAGAGTAGCAACTTGGACCTATCAATGCCCACGCGGTTGAAGGCGTCTAGAAACAGGATGTCGATGGAACTCCCCGTGTCCACTTGATTCTCTTCACATCGAAGCCATCAACATTGGCCGTGATAACAACGGGGTCGCTATGTGGCATCTCAATGCTTTCCAAGTCGTCTTCACTGAACAAAATGGGCACACTCGTCCGAGGCTTCTTGTCGCAGCTTTCTACTTGCAAGGGGTGCTTAGCATATCTCTTGTGAGCGTTGTTGGATTCTCCATCGAAGGCAGGACCACCACTGATGGTATGAATGACCCCCCAGTTGCTTGGCCCAGCATCCTGACGATTAGGCTCTGGTTGGGTTGAGATGATCGGAAGCGGGGCCTCCACTCGTCCCTCCTGGGAGGGGGGTCCCTCTTGTCCTTTTGAGCGACTAAGTTCTTCAAAAATCCTCTTTGGATGAGGTCTTTAATGTCTCGCTGGAGGGCATGACAGTCTCTAGTATCATGGCCATGGTCCTTGTGGTATCGACAAAACAATCGCATTTCTCTCTTGTGGGGATCCGATCACATCTGTGGGGGAGGCGTAGTAAGGAGCCCTACTCCTTGTGCTTTATCGAGGGCCCTGGAGAGAGATGTGTTGAGGATTGTGAAGACTGGTGGGGGGGCGATCGCCCTCCTCTCGCCTCTTCTGTCAAACCGATCATTGTAGTTGTTATTCCTGGCGAGGCGGTTCCTCAAGACATTCCTCGGCTCTTCCTGCCTAAGGGGATTGTGGGCTGCCTTGATCGGCGATGGCGCGATTAGCATCATAGTTGGGGCTATGAATGGAGTCGGCTGAATCGATACAAGAGGAGTAGACGCAACGTAGGGGTTGACCACTAGCTTGGGAACTGCACCCTTACTAGACTCGGCTGTCGCTGTCATGGCTTTGTAAGCCTCACCATCTTCCATGTTCATGTAGACGTGGGCCTTGGCCATCAGGTGTTTATAGTTCCTGGCGGGTTTCCTGGCGAGAGCCTTAGATAGGTCACCAGACCGTAACCCGGCTACTAGGGCTGCCATGGCAACTCGGCTCCCTAGGTCTTCAACTTCCAGCCTCTTATCTTGAAATTCTTGAAATAAGCCCTGAGATCCACACCCGGCTCTTGCTTAGTATGTATGAGCATGTGGGGAGGCAGCTTGGGCTTGGAGTCGGCCAAACAGTGATGAATGAACTTTCGATTGAGCTCCTCAAAACTTCTGATGGACTTCTTCTCTAAGGCGTTCCACCATAGCTTGGCGCTCCCCGTTAGTATGACCGGGAAGCAGCGACAGATGGTTGCCTCTGGTGCTTGTAGCATGCTCATAGTATCAAAATAATTATGGACGTGCTCCGCTGGGTCTCCCTCACCTTCGTATTTATCTATTGTCAGTATTTTGAACTTCTCGATAGGCGCCTTCATGATTGAGTCGGTAAAAGGGGTATTCCCCTTAATGGCGTTAGCGACTGGCCTATAAGTTTGATTGTAGTCACTCGCTCGCTCATGGGCTGAGGGGGTTGTCCCCTTGCGCCCTGCACTGGGGAGCCTTGAAGCTTCTACCGCGGAATCCGTTCTGCGGCGGCTAGGTCTAGGGCTCTTAGCCGTTGCCTCTCAAATTTGGAGTTGGCAAGCAGGGTTCCCCTGAGGGGCTGGCTGTATTAGTAGCGGTTGGGATGGAAGCTCTGGGTAGTCCCTTCTGGGCTTGACGATATGGGGAGCCTCCGGTGGAGGCACGTGCTGCATGTGGAGAGGACGAGCCCGTTGGTGGTGGAATGGCGGCTGGTGGAAAGCAGGGGCGTAGCTGAGGTAGCTTGTTGCACTGCAGGAGTGGGGAAATGGCTGAAGAGCTCATCGGCGAAGGCCTTAAGCTGAGCTTGCATTGCTTGTGTGATCTTCTCTGTGGATTCTTAGAGTTGGGCTTGAGTAATGTCGCCCATGGGTACGTTTCCCAACCTGGTAAGATCATTGGCACCAGACATGATTGCTAGAAGAGGGAAGGAGGCCCTATGGTGGGCGCCAAACTTTTAGTGTTGGGAACACACGGTCGATAATCTTTGTCAGATTAGGGTTTTTGGTGAGTGGGGTCCGCTTTCTCTTCCAATGTCTGGTGGTTCTGTTCGTTGGTAGTCTCTCCCACTCCAGTGGAAAACCTGTGGAAAGGGTAGAGTTGGGATCTCCGGTGGTCCCTCCGACGATCAAGTCAGTATGGGTTCTCTTTGAGAATAGAAAATGAAGATGAAGATGTTGTGTGTAGGAAATCTCTGGGTTAGATTACTTACCTTGTTTATTGTCCAGCTTTTCATTTATATGGGAGTCGGAGGGCATTTAGGTCATTCTGGCTGGTGCTAAGCTAAAACGTGAGTTAGCCCTATTTCTACGTGTGCTGACTCGATGATTAGACAGAAACAGGTAGAGGGGGCTGAGCCAAACAACCTTAACAGGTGTCGATTGGAGATCGGCGCGGGAGTTAGCACTGTTCCCTCAGCATTAATGGGGATGGGATCCGTTATACCCGCAGCTGGAATGGTTCGAGGTGTCTTAATTACAGTGTGAGATGGGGGAATCAAGACACTGATCCCGCAGTTAATGCGACATCGACGCATTGTCGGGCCCAAACTTTGTACAACCGGCATCTGGAGATGAGAGCCTGAGTCGTTCGAGTAAGAGACAATGTCGATCAGGCAGGAGATCGACTCACACCGCCATTCACGTCGTTCGTCCGAGCGACCGTCTAACACCGCCATTCGCATCGTCCACGAAGGTAGTCGACTGGGTCGAAGATCGGCTCTGCTGTCCGAGTCACCTTATGAAGGTAATCGGCTAGGGGGACGACTGATACCGACTTTCGAGTCGTCTGCGGGATTTCGGTTAGTGTGGCCTAAGTGCACTTTCTTGTCTTAGGCATGTGATTTCCTCCCAAAATTCAAGGGTGATTAGTGAAAAAATGCTCAGGACCATAACAGTAATGCTATTAATGGGGGATGTTGATAAAATTAAAAGTTTAGTTCGTTGTTAAACTACTTTGAAGTTTCGTAAGTTTATTGAAATAAATAGAGTTTGCTTAATATTGACATTAGCTTATTTAGATATTATGAGCGTTATTACATATTTGAGCTTTGTTTCTGGGTGTTCAGTTACATTTGAATAGTTTAAATTGGTCCAATAATTTATGTAATGATTTGCAAACCCTAAAGTTTGTGTTGCATGTCTAAGTTTTGGTCGAACGTTTATCCATTATTATACATTATACAAATGGTCTTGGACTAATATTAATTAAAAGTTAAAGTGTCTTAAACACATGACTTCGAAGTCCAAACTTATGTGGAAAAATTATCACCTAATGCCAATAAAAAATATTATTACTTATTTAATCATATTCCCTTTGAAAGTACAAGTTTGGAAAAAGCTTTCCACGGTCAATATTACTCTTCACTATTTTGAGTATTATATTTTAATCCTAATCTATCCTAATCCCAATTATCATATACTAATTTCACGTGAATCGGCAATTTAAAATCACTATCACTACAACAATACTGTATTTGTCCTATCCTATAGCTCAACAATTTAAATTTAAAATTCACTGCAATAACACTATATTTGTCTTATCCTAATCCCATCCCATGTGAACTGATTGTAGGGTTTTTTTTAATCTAGCCGTGAACTATAATCCTATCCTAAAACCAACAACCACGGAAATTAATTTACTTCACATCATAATTGAAAAGCACGACAGTAATTGAACTATAACCCTATATTAATTATTAACTTCAATCCTAATCCTATCCGAATCTTACGTACTAATAATTTCAAACTTTAAGAAATTATATAATTGCTATCAATAGAACTCTATTTACAATTGTTATCCTCTCATATGCAACATCACATGCCTATACATATGCGCCAAGAAATTGCAATAGTTTTCATAGCACTTTCGTTTCCTTCAATAGGTATGTGTCTTTGTTATTTTCTTCTTATTAAATATGATTAGATTGTTTAAGTAGTGAATTATATTGTGTGTTTGATCTTTTTTTAAAAAGATTTTTAAATGTCAACAGTAATAAGTTCTAGATATCTATTATTTTCTTCTTATTAAATTGTTTAAACCCAATGAAAATTTTTTGGTCAAATATCTTGACTATTTCAATTTATTTCTCAAGCATTGCCATGTTTATTTTGCATTCTCAGTAGATTAATATTTTTGTTTCTCAAGCATTGCAGTGTTTGCACCTTAACTACATTTAGGTTTTCAACAAAAAATAAGATTGTATAGTAAGAAAATAAACCTACAAAAAGTAAATACTTTTGATATTTAACCACGTGCATTTTATAAATAATTTGATATTTAACCACGTGCATAAATACTAGTAAGTCAAAGTAAGTAAGTTGACAAACATGCACTTCATTAACAGTTCTTTTGGCAAGCCCCAATATTTACAGCAACATATGTTTATTTATTCATAATGTTAATCTTAAAATAAATTTACATCTCCTATCTAGTATACATACATGTATGATGGCAATCAAATGAGAAAAGTTTGATAAAGGAAGACTGAAAATTAGAAACCAATTGAGTAGTTTCCTACCTACTGAAAGTTTCCAATCTCGCTAGATGTAGTTTCTATCTAAGAAATCATTTCATATCTAGGTATACATTTGACTTTAGTACTGAAGTATATGATATTAGCGGCGATTTGTTATGATGCACGTGTAACATGCTAATATGATGATGATTCTACTTCTTTGGGTTCTTGTGATGGTGATTGTAAAGACAAAGCCAAGCTTTGGTGTCCAAATGAATAGAAGGTTGAAGATGACTATTATGTGTGGAAATGAACCAAATAATTAATAAATAGTTCGTTAACTATTCGAGTAACTATTTGGTTATATTCGACTCAATAGTTTATTTAGCATGTGACTAATTATACAAATTTTTAATATTTGAGTTCATTAACGAATAGAATTTAGCGAGATGTATATTCAATTCATTCACTATTAAATATTCGAATAAAATTTGATTGCTTATAATTTGTATAATTAGTCACATGTTGTTATATTTTCAATCCACTTACCATTTCTACTTAAATTCTTTATACTAAATTTTGAGAGACTTAAATAATCTTTGAATTCAATATATATTCATTATAATTATAAAGGAATTATTTTTATTTATCAATTTCAAGTTAAAAATCAAACTCTTTGGTGGAATTAATATACTTTGATATTCAATAAATATTCGTGAATATTCATGAATATTTATCAAATACCGAGTATTCGAGTTTGAGTTCAAGAAACTCCGGATGTGGATACTCGAATTCGGATTTGAATTTGATAATTTTTATTAAATACAAATACGACGACCCTAGGATTCGATTTGATTCTGTCGTTTGCCACCCCTAATGGTGATGCATTGTGCAGTGTTCTGATCAATAAAATTAGCTATAATAT